>JBBPJT010000076.1:3686-64929 GCA_038088895.1 Xerocomus potaroensis | reverse complement strand
GGGTTAGTTGGAGCAAAAGACTGGGAAAATGATGTAGGGGGAAGTGTTCCTGAAAGACTTGTCGGAGAGGAAACACGTGGTGGGCCACCCAGAGGAGAAAGTACTTGGTTCTGATTCTTGGCCCCACGACTTTCCAAACGGCCAATGGTAGAATGGTTCAACTGGCTAGAGCGAGGTCTGACTTGAAATGGGGCGCCTGCCAAGGGGTTGTTGTGGAGCGCTTGCAACTGGGGCAAATTTGCACCTCGAGCCGAGTGCACATAAGGTATTACTGTGCTCGACTCATATACAGCTCTAATGTTGCCCCGAGGAGCATAGGTTATTGGCGGAGGCACAGATGTGGAGAGGGTGGAACATCCAGGACGGCAAGCCGGACCGTGAGTAGGTGGTAACTCCCGGCTAACGAGAGTAGGTGTCATCTTGGACGATTCATCCGCCACAGACTCGAGAAGCGCCAATTGTTTCAGTCTTTTCCCTGATGCGGGCACTTCAACTGGTCGGGAAAGGTAGGGAGAAATGTCTGCAATGCTGGAGCTGCGACGGGATGACATGAATTGCTTACGTGTTGTAATTGGAACAGGGGATGACGGAGCAATGGGCCGTGCAACAGCGACGGGTGATATACCGCTATGGTCGATAGCCATCCGAGATGTCGCATTAGACTCGTTGCAGAGGAAGAAGTTTGTACAATTTTCACAACTGTGGGGTCCCTGAGTTAAGGCGTGGTTAGCTGAGGAAAGACTTGGGGAACTAATCAACGTTTCGCCAAAGGTAGGAATGCGGGAGGACCAGTCTGGGGTCTCTGAGCGGCGGGAACCCGAGGTAGGTTTTGATGAAGGGCCAGGTCTGTTCAACGGAATCGAAGGCTTCGGGGCGATATTCTTGGATGCTGAAATGGAGAGTGAATTCAAAAGTCGTGCAAAGTGTGGGTCGAGAGGTTCAGCGACCTTCCCTCCGTCCAATCCATGCCTCATCATCATGTTGTCATGAGTGACTGGTATGGCTTCACTGTATTGTGGTGAGGGTGTTTCTGGTTCACCGGTGTCAGCAGAAGATGAACTTGATTCTCGTGCACTTCTGTCACCCGATGCACATGGAACAGATTTCCGGTCCCTTAGCTCAAATGCTTTAGGTTTCCGTGCCGTGATGAATGCCTTTAAAGCCCTTTGGTGCACGATCAGGGATCATCCAAAATACTAACCATCAACGACATACGCAATGAACGGAGAGATCAAATAAAACTTTCCGGGAGCAGCCTTATTACGCTTCCATGTGGGCAGGTCAGTCAGCTTAAACCATTCGATCCGCTGGCAAAAAACGATCAGACGATGAATTCCCATGGAACCACACACATACACTAATCTCCTTTCGAGTGCGTGTTTTGAACGGAAAGTCCTCAGGTACTCCAGGAACAATGAACAGAGAGATAAGCTGCTCCTTTATGGACATCTCTATCACATCTGCAGGGTTGATCTGTCCCGCCAAGTTGTAACCCGTCTCCTCTAATACCTAAGGAAAGATTGAAGTCGATATCTATTGTGGTGAAAAGGATCCTACCTCGCGAATAGCGCATTCGTGAGGGGGTTCATGCTCGTTTATCTTACCCTTGGGAAAGCCCCATCCCGATGAGGACTTCCATCCTTTCACAAGGATGCACTATCACAGAATAGGTCGATGAGATACGGGAAACACGATTTAAAAAAATAACAGACCTTCTCCCAAGTCTCATTCAACATTATTGCACCGCAAACTGGAACTCTGGTTTTATATTGCATGAAAGTATTGAACGCTTGTTCATGATCGTGACTCCACTGGTGCAATAGAGGGCAAGCATGGAACAGCATTTCGGAGAATTTCTTGAGCGGTAACGACGGAAACTTCGGATTTTGTTCTCGGACGAAGTCTTCGTAAAACCAGTGACTATTGATTTGCACGAGTCACCGAAAATGAGCTCATTGACTCGCAAGTTACTCACGCTTGCTCTACCTGGAAGCATATCCGTTCCAGCGATGAAAGCTCCTCGTCAGGAAGATTCAAAAGGAACCGACTATGAAAGAGTAAGACAGATGACACGGACAAACAGGAGACTAAGACCTTGATAAATCCTCGAGGACATCTTCGTGTGTGGCATGTTTGTAAGTAAAACGTTCCTGAGCATCTGCGGTTGGGGCAGGCTGTATCTCCGGGGAGGAAGAAGAAGAAGAAGCCATATTGGACGCGAGTAAAGACAAGAAAAAGGGAGTGTGTCAAGGTAGGCCAGAATCTACGACGATCTTTTATAAACAACTAGAGCTTGGAATGATAGTCTTAGTGTGATGATAGAGTCTCGTAGTTCGCTGTAATGCTCTCGACACTCTCGTCCTCCTACCAAGCACAAACAAACATCACGTGACAAGCCCATGGCTATTAGTTGGTTGAATTATCCTGTACACATTACAACATAGGTTGCGGTAGATGCATATATAGAATTTACCTCTGTCGTTCAAGACGTACGTGCTGACTGGAAGCCCATTCGTCGTTCATACTCGAGAATCTCTTCGACTGTCAATCTATCCGCCCCAGACCAATTTGCCGAGCTCGTCCGTGCTCTGAATCGACTTTGTCTTGTCCGGAACATCTCTTCCATTCGCAGTGGTCGAATCTCCCCAAAAATGTCATCGGGGTTCACGGTACTCTGCATCTGGAGTGCCTGATGGAGCTCCGGGGACTGCGCCCACTCCGGTGGATCAAACATCCGAACACGATTCTCATCTTCCGAGTCAGAGTATTCACTATTAATCTCTGGAAGTTCAATTGACTCGCTTGGAATCTCAGGTGTTGCCACCTTGGCCGTTTGCATTTGCGCCTTGACCCGGGCAGCCATCTGGGATTGGACCACAGTAGAAGGAAGTTTATCACCTATGTCATCTTCGTGAGGGGTTGCCTTAGCCTTGCCTTTCAAGGAAGGTACAACCTTGAAAGGTTTTGCTTCAGGAATAATCGGATTAGCTGACGGAGGATTCTGAGTCATATTGTACGCAGCGGATGATACAAGGGCCGAAGTTGTGCCCTTCATGCCCTTTGAAACGGAGGCTTTTGCGGCAGGTGTAACAGCCAACTTGGATGAGGGTACGTGATCTTTTTTGTCTCTAGGTGGTAGCTTTTTGCTTTCCTGTTTCTTTTCAGACTCTGGGGCAACCTTGCGCTTCTTAGAGGTGTCGTCCTCTGCCTTTTTAGCAGAAATGGGGGGTTTCGGTCGCCGATCCGCATTCTCTTCCCTTTCGCGTTTCCGTTTCTCATACTCATCTCTGCTCTTTTTATCTTCCTCGAAAAGTCGGGCTCTTTCCTCTTCTGCTTTCTTTGCGGTGGCCAACTGACGCCTAGCTTCCATGTCCTTCAGCCGTTGCGTCTTCTTGTCTGCCTCCTGCTGTTGCTGTAAGTATTTGATGAAAATCTGTGATATTTAAAGGTGCTAGATGCTTGAACTAACCTTCTTAGCTGCAGCAGCAGCTAATTGCAGACTTTTCAACTCTGGCTTGGTCTTCTTTCCACCACCGAGCATGTTATGGACAAGTCTAGTGGCCTGGCCGAAAAAGCCAACTTGAGACTGAGAAGAGGTGGCAGAGGCCATTGACGTCTGCCTTATAGCCCCGGTAACTAGCTGTTATAGGGGCCAGTGGTCAGGTATTCAGCGGTTATAAGGTTTTCGTTTCGAAATTAATTACATACCTCTGGATTCACGTTAGTTGTTTCAGTCTCGGCAAATTCCCCAGGTTTTCCCGCATCCAGATTAGAGCGTTCAATATCCGACGCTTCCTTAGCTTGAAGCTCTAAGTTCGCCTTTTCGTTCTTCGTGCCAGTTTCAACAGCTGTATCGTTGAATGGAGACACAGCATCGTCTTGCACTGTTGTAGTGAGATTCCTAGTTGGCCCCTGACTTTCGGTCGGAAGGGAGCTCCACGTGTCCTCCTTGTCTACATTGCTAAAGTCAAATGGCCGCCATCCCGATTCAGTGGCAGCAAGCTTCTCCTCAAGTGGCCAGCTATCATCATCGTCATCATCCGTAATAACGGCGGATGCAGGCCCGGGGTCGCACAATTGTGAATCGGTGTTATACAGTGTGTCTTGTGTTGAAGGGACCCATGCGGGGATCCCATCTTGCTTGCCAATGACCGGGTCGGACAAAAGACTGGACCGTGAAGATTGCACGGACGTTTTCGACGTTGCATGTACAAGCGGAGGAAAACCATCAGGCGGGGCATTGAGTCTAGCGGGAATGCCCAATGGCACAGTAGCAAGTAGTATGGATTGCCCTGAAGGGATACTGGATGCGAATTCCTTGTGGACCTCAGAAGCAACGGATGGTTGTTTCGACGCTGGTGGCATAAATACTGGCGGCTTATTAAATACCGGACCTGTGGGTTTGACAAATCCTGAATTACCCCTTGATGGAGGCGAATCAGGCGGCGTCATAGAGGCACTCTCGCTGCTAGTGTTGACTCGAGCACCGTTTTCCAGTGTTTGAGTCGACTTTGTTGAGCCTTCATGTTTATTGTGTTGCGAACATTCTGGGACCAAATCTGAGAGGCTGAGTCGCCGTTCAGTCCCCTTAGCCTGACGGACAGGGGAAATTTGTGTTTGATTTTCCGATGCTTGTATCCCAATGGGTTCCTGGTCAGGAGAGCCACCGTCGTAAGGCGCGTCGGAGTCGCTAGACTCGATATCAACCTTGTGTCGCTCAGCTACCCTTGCTTCAGCCGCTGCTCGTGCCTCTGCGAGCGCTGCCACGACAGCACCACCAACCGACTTGCCTGCGCCTTTAGCAGCGCGCGCTCCAAGGTCTTCAACGGTACGCTTGAATAGATCAATGAAACCTTCCTCTGCAGGATTTAATTGATCGTTATCAACGTCCATTACGTGAGAATCCGAGTAGTCGACAGGCATGGCCACGCCGATGGACGTCAGAGCTATAGGCTGACTGTGCAGAGAAGTGATGATTCTCTCGGTGTCTTGAAATGCTTGTGGTTCAATAAAAACCTCAGTAGATTTGGCAACCTTTGGCTTGCGCCGGTCCTTATCCATGTCGGATTCGGGTGGGAGTACCCCAAGCATCTCTCCACTCTTTCGTTTAGCAGCAGTGGACGCTCGAGTAGTAGCAGCCATAGAAGTGCCAGGAAGCAAGCTCGTTCCTTCCATTGCCTTCGCCTCACGTGCTTTCATCAACCAAGATGTCCGCTTGCCGAGCGGTAACGAAGCGAGCGCAATGGTCGAATGCACAACACTAGTGGGTACATCCTGAGCAATACGAATGGATTTGCGCAGAGGTGATGGTGCAGGAAGCATTGGGAATCCTGCGGCGCCACTTTTATGAGGAAGCATTTTTGGGGATGAATCATTCAACGGAACACAGAGAGTTTGCGAGTCAGGATTTAAATTCGAGACAGGAACAACCGGCAGAGGAGCTGTGAACGCGTTCCTCTCATGGCCGTCAAGTATCGTAGTCCTAGGCAATGGCTCTGTATGACTTTCTGTAGGAGCTTCTGGTAACTGCACTTCTCGGGGAAGATCAAGCAGAATGTGGTGACAGGTAGTGGCGGACAACGGGATCGGGTCCGGCATGCCTGGTGAGAGACCTTGGGACTGGTGAACAATTGGGGTAATTGTGGGATTCTCCTCAGTATCAGGTTGGTTGTGGAGAAATTTAGGTGCAGTGTGAGGCAGCCCATCCTCGGTGGAGGGAGTTGTAGACAAGCACAGGGCGACAGCGCGGCTTTGATCCGGTGATTCATCACCTTCCGCAATGACAGACAAATTAATACCATGCTCGGAAGCTGGAGAATGGGTTCCACTGGATGGATCTTTGGGGTAGTGTTGGAGAGCCATGGTAGGGGTCTGGGACGTCGGCTGCGTTGACTCAGAGATCTCAACGAGGCCAGCAGACTTTGACGATAGATGGTCGCCCTCCGCTAAGCTGCTTGAGGTCGAAGGAAACTCAGCAAAAGATTTTCGCTGATCTGGAGCATCTTGGGCAAATCTTTCCTTAGCCTGGAGCAGAGCTTTGTGGAAGCTATTGACGGGTGCGACATTCTCCGTAGGGTCCTCATCCTAGGTATGTTATGAGGGAATATCCACCTAGACGGAAACAAGCATACATTAAGCGAGAAAGGTGTGGTGTTTTTCAGTCTTGCCGTGGCTGCAGTAGTTGTTCTAGTTCTACGGGGAACGTTCCTTTTGCGGCCTGGTGTCTTGACAAGATCGATTATTGGACTATAAAAGTGAGCAATTAGACATCCGACGCAACGCAAGGAGTAGGAAGAAGGACATGCCCTTGTTTTGGACCGGCGAGGATATGTTCGAGATAGTTGTCGAGGAAGATGAATGCATGAGACTGGACTTGGTTTTCGAATATTTTACGCGAAGAATCACTGTCCATGGATGCTCGCACTGAGGCCATCCAGGCATACACACCATTTTCCTTCCTGTCATTGTCCGCTGCCATTGTCGAGTCCCCGACGACAGAGAGTTGACGACAAACACGAGCATACATGAGAGCGACGCGTTGATCACGTGATCCAATACAACCCCACGCACTGCCATTCGAAAATGGGCATAAGCATAAAGTAAAGCATAACATAATGCATACCCTTACCCTGCCAATCCAATCATTGAAGTATCATGTCCAGACAAGACCACCGCGATACGTTTCTGCCTCGTGAACACGATGTTTTATCCGAAGCCGAACTTCGAAAGCTATATGATGACGAAGAGCTTGAACGTTACTTGTCCCTATTTTCAGCGGTGCGTTTCGATTCGTTGTGTACGCCAGCCCCGGCACATTGACACAATCACTTCCAAGCATGTGACAGAAATTAGACTTTCCTCAAATCCAATCCCCACGGAACCTATCGAACCTCATATAGAGGATACTTCGTCTGCAGCGCCCGCCCCCCTCCACGGTCGTTCACTTTCAGAACACATTGCCTATGTGAGTGACACCTTGGCGTTTTTTCCCCCGTCCTGAACCAAATAGAATTATCTTTTGCCACATCTCCCACCAGCTACATCCGTCACCCCCGCATTTACCCTCAAACGTTTTGTGTTGACTATTCAAAGAGTATACCTAGCCATGTTTCCCGTATACCATGCACTTTTTTTGGATTTAGTACGGTTGGCTTTATGGAAAGACTACCAGCGTAGTTTGAGGTATTGCATAGTAAGTATTGATCTCTAAAGTTTGCATGTCCTGTTCCTCACACACCCCGAGGTGTTCTGGTTTCTGTGGTTCCACGATTTACTGCTCCCTGCTCTCGTATTTCGGATCGCTTTTCATCTTCTGAAACGCCGTCTTTCTTCTTACCCTTCCCTCAAGGAACTACAAGAGCGTCGCCACCAAACTGAGCAAGCGCAGAAGTTTCAGGAAGCAGTCCAACAGCGACTTTCAACCACAACAATCGGCCCTGTCGAGATGTGGCGCCTCTTTAAAATATACAGATCAGAAGAGAAGGAGAAAGCAAAATCTGCAGTCCAGGGTGCAAGTGAGATTTCTATGGGCCTCTGACAACTCCTGCGGTTACATTGACGGTCCAGCCGAAAACGATGAGGAAGAAAGCTTGAGACGCGACCTATTGTTTGTTCTGAATGAGCTAGCTGACCTCCACGAGAGGATCAAAAGGTAATACCTGTCTGTAGATGAAACCCACATTCAAACTGCTTTGGTATGTAGCATCTTTACTTGGCGTCGCCCACGTGTGTCCCGCCGCTACTTGTTTGTAAGTAACTATTTCCCTTCAATAATTTCATTGATCCGGCTTTGATCACCTCGAAGTTTTTGATTGTCTTTGGTTTTGGAACCATGATCCTCCCGTCGAAGTGGATCAGTAAACTGTTCTACTGGTTCGGAGGCACCCTCTTCTGGCATGTTGTTCCAGTGATTGCAGCTCTTCCACAGTCAGATAGACCACGGCAAGTCCAATTATTTCGGATCTATCAGATACTTCATGTTTGATTTGCAGAGCGCTCCATCTGTTTGGAGATGCACCTACTGATGCCGACCATGCAATGGAATTGATCGCGAAACGCATCGCCGCGGGGCAAAATGTTAACGTGGCCTCGCTTAGGAACCCGTCACGCCATGTTCCCAATGCCTCTCCGAATACAGACAACCTCATACCGATCTCCCATACCAACTCATTTGAAGTCCAGTCGTCTGAGGACAATAGAATAAATTGGAGGAAGTGGAGTGATCGGGTCGCTCGTGGCAAGTTATTCGTGGAAGAAAAAAGACGATTTTTGTCATCCCATAGCGTACGTGACCCGCTTCCACTCACACATGTTCGGGCTAGCTGAACTGAGGTCAGGCGAACCCAATATCGGGAATAGACATACCTGTAGAAACCGAGGATGTATACAGTATGCTGCTTTATCAATAATTTGCTTCCCTCCAATGACCGTTCCTTCTTATTAGCGTACCTGGCACAACATGCCTCTTTTCCGGGATTGATTACGCTAACATCTTGTACCTTGTTTTTCACGTCACTCACCGAAACCCACGCAAGGCTCGTACTACCCCGCGATCGATTGCGTGGTGTGAAGAGGACTGGCCTCGTGAAGGGCATCTCTATTACTTGGGCTCCCGGAGGGTTGATGGATGGGGATGAAAGAGAGGTCAAGTTCCACTGGGTTGGAAATCGTGACGAACTGTTTGCCAGACTCAGTGTTGGGTTAGATGGAAGACGTTGGATAACGGTATGAGTTGGATCAATCAATCAATGTACCCGTTTCTGCTTCCAGTTAGCCTCGCTGGATGTGTATCGCCGGATCGCTTCGCGCTTGCTTTCTTTAGTCTCCACCAAATATAAACCGCATACAAGCCACTTTATCCATTCCTTCTGTACGTCCTCAGCTCTCACTTGCCGGTTGATCCCGTTCTGCTAGTCCAAAACTACCATGTTTTTCTCTCCGGAGCTGCTCTCGAAGAGAGACAGCGGGTTTGGCCTCTTGTGGTGATGCCAGACATTTGTTACTTGACCTAACAGGAGGGTAACAACTATATGCGCAGGCTGGCTGCCACACTCGGGTCCAAGTCCGCATTTAAGAAGCTTCCCAAGCGTTCCGTGATGACTGCTGATATCTCCCAGTTGTGCCGTCTTATTGCGACACCCGCGGAGCCCCTTGCTCTCCGTTTATCTTCCAATTTGTTGGTTGGCGCTGCTCGGTGAGCATCGCGTTTTCAACCCGGTCTCATTCACTTATGTAAATGTTAGAGTGTACAAAGGTGCGACATCCTCAAAAACTTGAAGTAGTGTTAACAGCCAGCCAGTGAAGCAAGAAATCTTCATGTCGGACGTGACAGCCTGCTTCAACTCTCTTAAACGAGTCGAACACGAATTCCGATTTATGACATCTTCCGAAGGTCAACTTCAGATGGCGCAACCAAGCGTAAAGTCAGTCTTGCCTCTTCATGCATAAACTGGTTTACTATGTCAAATTATAGACTGTCCACGGTTACTCTTCAAGCCGACCCAAGAACTGCATTCTCCGTGGAATTCAACGCCATGGTTACAGTGAGTGACTTCCTATATTCTGTGCACTGAAAGTCTATCCCTTCGTCAGGACTGGGATGAATACCTCAACCCTAGGAGTGCGTCTTGCGTTTAAGCCACATCATTACTAACTTCGACTATTTATGACAACAGGTAATAAGGATGCTGAGGAGGGCTCTGACGATGAGTACCATCCCGCAATCAAAGCGAGGGGGAAAACCATAGTATCACCAGCTTTGCCTGCAAATGCCGAGCTTCTTCGTGCAACCGCATGTACTCTGCCCGATAACCATGATTTTCTATTCACAAACTCATTTGAAGCATCTTTCGGAGGAAGTGGGACGACAAAAGTTTCGTCTTCCCAGATCGGAAATTTTGCCTTCGATGATACATTTGATGGTCTGGATATCGAGGAAGGAGTCGGCGATGATCTTGTAAGAGAATTAGGAGAAGGGTGGGGAGCTAATCCAGCCGAGGAGATCGCGAAGTAACAACTTCTTGAGGATCTTCGCCCTGCGCTGACAATCAAAAAGGGATCTCACACAGGTTCCAGGGTCCCCTGGCATGAATTTCGATACGGGAGACTTCAATGATGTGATGGTAGATGGGCCTGCAGATGAGCTCCGGATATACACCCCGGCCAATTCAGGTCAGGATTCAATGACCTCACGTAAGTATCGTATCGTTTACATCCGTAGTACATACAGCTCACCTTGAATCATAGTTAAATGTCCATCGTCACCTTCCTTGGTCGGGACCACAGGCCCGAGACCAGCTGATGGTCAAGCTAACGCACAGGGGTACTCCTCACGTATGAAGCTCCCCGCACAACATATATACGCAAGCCCAACTCAAGCGGAAAAGAATCTGGTCACGTTTAAGAGGACCAAAAGAGCGAGACCCCTCATACTGGACATCAGAACAGAGCTCACAGATGAAGAGCTCAAGGTGAGCACCAGCAGCACGATTTGCTCGTCCGACAAACCTTTTTTGACATCAGGCTACTCGCGTCTACTACGTGGACATGCAAAATACGATCCGATGCGAGCTAGAAGTGAAGAGATTGGAAAAACGACAAAGTGAGATGATTCACGCATTATTATGGGATGTTCCTGGCAGCCGTAAGGCATCATATTTGATGATTGAAGTGAAGCTTAATTCCACTAGTCCATGCAAAAGAATTGGTCGACTTCTGGGCTGATCACTTCAGGGCGCACGTCGAGTCTCGGGCGAGTTTCGTTGCTGACTTGGCACAATTTCTGGGTAATACATGTCACAGACTTCACGTATATTCCTGATTGCTCGTCAGCAGATGGTAGCCCCCGTCAGAAGCGCCGGAAACTATTTGTTCCTCCACTGGAGCCACGCGTCGAGGATAAGAATGACAGTTTTGCGTTGACAGCTGACAACCGGCGCACTGACCAGGAAGATCGAATTGCACCGATGGATGATGGCGACCTGATCGACATCAACTATAACACGGACGGTCTGACACATCTAGAAATTTAATTGGATTCCGAGGCTGACTTTGTGTCGCCACAGCGGATTGGGGAGACATCCAAGACTATACTTCCAACGCAAAAAACCCACGTTCTTCGGAGGTAGCCTCGATGTTTGCCCCGGCGGGAGCGTACCCTGACTCTTTCTCAGGAACCTGGGCAAGCTCGACACGCCCCCCACCTACCTTCTGTTGCGGGAGACAGTTTAGGGATTGATGTGGTATCAGATAACCTTCATTCCCAACGCAGTGCTCTATTCCCGTGGGATATGGTGGGCAGTAGCTCCTCCACTTCTGCTCACAGGGGAACACAGCACGATCGAATAAGCATTGAACATGCCGATGATAAGCTTCGAGGGAGTTCCGTAAGTCATAGGGGAAGCTCCTTACCCAGCCTTCCCGCGAATCCTCAGACCAGCGTGGGGTCGCAAGCAGTCATTTTGCCAATGATTCAAAGCGACGATGACTTCGTTTTCGACGGTGCGTCATGACTGTAATTATTTTGCCCGAGCTCACAAATTTCGTCTATAGTTCCTGGGGACAATCATGCTCTTGAGCCGCGGCAATCTGATGAGGCGAATCGTGTGGCACTTGAGAAAAATTCCCACAACTTTTTGGAGTCAGTTTCGGCGCTGCGTAACTGCGAGATGGCTTACGCTGATTTATATCTTTAGGTATGTAAAGATGCAGTACAGGTCGCTTCCAAATGCCCGGTATCTTGTATTCGATGATGTCGTTCCAAAGGGAACCAGTACCACACGTGTCGCGGCCGCTGCACTGTACCATTGCCTTGGTGGGTGTCCGTCTATTTGACTGCTGTGGATATTCATTTTTCTCTAGTCCTTGCAACCAAGGACCTCCTAAGGGTTAATCAAGAGCAATCGTATGGGCAGATTGACATTCGAATCGCATAGAGACAATCTCCTTTCTGTCATCAGTAACTTGTCTGAGCATATGGATTAGATAATCAACGTGTCTTGTTCAATCAACGACTTCTGTTGCTCGCATCACATCAACCGAGGCAATTGGACCTACAGGCGCTAGCGGGACCGAATTGCGTTTCACACTATACAAATGTCCTCCCGTGCTATTCTCGCCGCCAAATCTGTGCTCTCTACCGTTGATCTCCAAAGCTATGACCGTGAACAATCACGCTTGATGGATGAACGATGTATTCTTGTTGATGAACAAGACAATGCCATCGGTGCTGCTGCTAAGAAGACATGTACGCAACGTCGTTTGTGTTAGTGTATCCCTCATGACCATCTCGGCCTAGGTCACCTGATGGAAAATATCAAGCAGGGCTTACTTCACCGCGCATTCTCCGCGTTTGTCTTCCGCCCATCGGATGGAAAACTTCTACTTCAGCAGCGTGCAAGCGAGAAGATAACTTTCCCTGACATGTGGACAAATACGTGTTGCTCCCACCCTCTTGATGATTTTGAGGAAGAAAAGAAAGAAACAGACCAGCTTGGCGTGCGCCACGCTGCGTCAAGGAAACTTAATCACGAACTCGGAATTCCTCGGAGTGAAACGCCCGTGGATAAGTTCCAGTATCTCACCAGAATACACTATCTTGCGCCGTCAGATGGAATTTGGGGCGAACACGAAGGTGAGGAAACATTTGCGGCCTACGATCGAACCTCCTCAACGGCATCTCTGCAGTTGATTATATCCTCTTCATAACAGCAGACGTTACTGTAATTCCGAACAAGAACGAGATTCGCGACTACAAATGGGTGGACAAGGCGGAACTTCAGAGCATGTTTGACAACATCTGTAGGTAGTCTGTTTCAGGGTTAATCACTACTGATAGATGTGATGTAGCGAATTCTTTCACGCCCTGGTTTAAACTCATTGCCCGCGACTTCTTATTTGGTTGGTGGGACGAGTTGCTTCGTCGGAAGGGAGAAGACGGACTAGTGTACGCAAGGAGTCTTGCGAGTGTCGCCGAGCCCCACCGGGTCATTAAAATGGTCTGAGGGTCTAATCTACCTGCCGACTCTGTATTAGATGTGTATGTACTCGACGTGAAAATCGCTCGTTTGTGGTCTGAATGCCAGCATGTTGGATGGCGCTGTGAAACGTAACTAGACATTTAAGAAGCGAATTCGTTCCACTAGACAACCAACCACAACGTCCTGCCTAAACTTACTGGGCTGCGATCAGCGATTTTGAATTTATTCTCAAACTTTCTTTGCAGGCCCTGGTGGACCATCTTCCTCAACTGTACCGCCATCATACCATGTGGCCAAGAGCCATCATTCGTTACACTCCTCTACCAGATCGTAGCCCTCGGGCCATCAAACGTACCCTTGCGAGCAGGGTTGCTATCCTAGTCGTCTTATCAGTTCTCACATTGGTTATTATTATTGGAGCGGTTTTGACTTTGGATCATCAAATTTCATTCATGTCTACATGGGCAGATGCTGTTTCACCTGGGGCCAGTCCTGCCTCGTCATACCTCTCGCTGCTCTATCCGGGCTATATTCCTGTCACGGGCTCTTCTGAAGGCCACCTGTCAATGGAGGAGATGAAGGCAATGGTTTCACAAACCAAAGGCTTCTATACACGAGACTATAGCCTTGGGTTGGGATGGAATAACGCATGTTCATTTATCCCATTTCATCTCCATTTATCTCATCGGATATCTAGGTCCGCTACATCATAGAAGCGTCTGCTTTGCAAGCCAGTCTTCTAAATCGTACATTGATCCTCCCTTCCTTTGTCTATGCTCGTTCCTGCGCATATGAAATGTAAGCCACTGAACGATTTCTCACAATGGTGGCTCATTTCCCGTCAGTTCTGTTTGTGCTGATGAGGCCCCGATGTTAAATAAAGGAGACGCAATTGGTTGGGATGCCTGGCGTGAACTTCCCGCCGAGCAACAAATGAGCTGGCAAATACCTATCTCAATGATGATCAATATCACACAGTTGAGGCGGTTTCAACCAGTCATTACCACCGCTGAATATCTTCAATACGCCGGACTTCCACCAGCCCTTGAGACAACTAGTGGATACTGGAACCGCAGCGCATATCATTATCATCAGACTTTGGACCCGTCCACGTCACGCGACGACGATACATTCGGAAAACCGACCCTTTTTCTGATCGAAAATGCTTGGTATGACCCAGAGGGAGCTACCCGTGTCGACATGATACCCGAGGCCATGAGAGGGCGCGGTGGTTGGGTGGCCGGAAATCTAAGCGCTGTCCAGGCTAGCCACTGGGAAAGTCAGGAGGATGATATAGCTCGATTATTACTCAAAAGCATCCTCCCGGACAAGAATGTGGTCGAGTGGGATGAAGCGAAAAGCGCTATCAGAGAATTGAGTGTTCAAATGCCCGAATCCATCGGAACCTCTTCACCAAACTTTGATGACGATGAGTTTGTAGAAGACGTCTTGAACCGAAATGGCTGGGAGGTCCTTTACACCTTTCAAGGCGCGTAAGTGTTCACGTACCTCCGACCTCCAATGCCTTTCTTGATTAGGATGATATAGCGCAGGGATGGACTTCGTCAAGCATGTTGTCATGCCTATCCGACAGGTTGTACAGAGGGCCAGTGTACGTGGCTTTCTCGAGGACTACCGTCATATAGATGCCGATGTTGTTGTGCTTGTGGGTGAGACGCATCTCTACCGAAAGCCTGTTAGTTTCGGATATCTACTCCCCTACCACGATGATTCAACGGTCACAACCTTTTTCAGGGCCAAATGCGCTTTACCACTCAATCAATGCAAGAGTTGTTCCAGCACTTGGTTCTGTATCATGTCGTCCCGCTCGACAAGGTGTACGAGCTCGCGAGAAAATTCGACTCCCGTCTCTCTCTGATCAATGACGGACGGCAGTGGATGGCATCCCACATCCGTCGAGGAGATTGTAGGTGCATGATGCTCGTCAGGTGCGGTATTGACCCATCACTCTGCAGTCGTAACTGCTGGTTGGGCCTGGGGTGACTCACATGTAGGCCATCTCGAGCGAGTGAAACAGCACCTTGACGAAGGCCGAGAGTTACTTCAGTCGGAACACCGCCATACTGCGTACTCAATACCGGTCATTGCCGCTGATACCTTGGTAACTCCACGCGAACCACCTGTACAGGATGATAGGTAGCTCGCCATTTGTTTACATTTGGCTGGTGGTCCTTATGCCCTTTCCTTTCAGGTTCTTCGTTGCAACTGACGAAAGTGACTCGGAAAAACTAGAATACTTCTCAAAGAATGGAGCAGTTATGTTCCGTGATCTCATAACCTTCGAGGACCGACATGAATTTGGTTGGGGTCTTTTGTTCTCAGATATTGTGGGTCTTGTGGAGCAGGCGACGCTAGCACGGGGATCCTATTTCTACGGCTCGGCAATGAGTTCATTCACTGGAGGTGTTTTCAACATGAGAGCTGTACTCGGTGCAGAGAAGGTGACCGGTTTAGCAGATTGATAAAGAAGCTGATAGTAGACTATGCAATAATGGTACACAAGCCTGTATCGTAGTTGGAAAACCTACACAATTGCGATCTTTACTTGTACAATATTGCAGTGTCGGTTGTCGTTGTCACCTTTGACATCTAAAAATCGTCTCATGTGCGTCCAGATGTAGCACTGCGCGATTCTGGTCTGTGGCGAACGCGAGCACCGCGGAAAACCCATATTTCTTTCTTCCCACCAAATCCCAGGAATCCGGCCCCGGGAAGTGAAACCGTGGCTTCGAGTTTGAAACCGAGGGAACTTATTTCCTGTAGTGCATGAGAAGCAAAGACGTCTTTATCGAGTTCCGGTGCTGTTCAATGAAAGGATGAGAACCTCGAAAAAATTTGTTCAGGATGGACGCGACCTCCGAATGCATTTCGTTTCAGTTCCACACTGTAGATCTCTTCTACACTCGCGCTCTGAGCAGCTATTTTGTACGGCCATGCGCTACGGAGACGAGGGCCAAGCTGCTCGCCGACACGGCGCGGAGGACGGACGAGGGTCATTTTATGACCTGATCTAGACATGAAGGCCACAAAGAAGTCGATGTCGGCGTCTTCTGCCATGTCTCGAAATACAAGTTGCGGGTACTGAGGTAAGAGTCAGAGAGGGGGGTCGTGGTGACTTGAACGAACCCACCATGAAACCTGAATGTAAAGAAGTGAGGTATTGATAACCCTGATGTAAGTGAGGTTAAGAGCAACTGCGATCGCGACATGGAGTAAAAAACGAACGCGGCGGCAAAGACAGGCGAACAACTCGGAGATCATTCGCTTTACGCTGGGTAAGGATGAGTATCGCCGAGGGTCAGATAAAGATCGGCAGCTCACATGATGGCATCGGATCCCGTCGCGCTCCATGGATTTCTGGAGAAAGTGACGCGCCACGAGAGGGGGGAAGTCATCTGACTGGACACGCCGTGGGGCCACATTGGCATGATATGTTCCTTGATTTCGTCGAGGGTATCTTGGAATGCTACATTTGCGAGACGGAGCTCATCGGTACCGTGAAACGAGACAAACATGTGATCTAGAGGGTGACGGCATGGAGGGGGTGAGGCGATCGCCAAAGCTCAGGCGGGTAAAATAATTACCGGGGAGAAAAGAGGGATTGGAGTTTGAACGCGAACGGGTCGTTGGCGCCAACCGCTGGCGGGCACTCGAGCTGGTCCTTGTTCTTTCGAGGGGTACGGCAGAGACAGTGTCTGAGCGCTTGAGGGCATTCTTCTTGAGTGCGGATTTAAGGGGCTGCTTCTCAGAGATTTGCTGGGGCCTGGTGGATGGCGCGCGCTTGGAGCGAGGCTTTGGTGTGTGGGCGGGGTCGGGGAGGGAATCTGGATTCTGGGGTACGAAGGGAGAGTCCTTTGGGGGAGACTGGCGGGGGGGAGTTGGTTGTGGAAACGCGAGTTTTTCTCTTGGCCAAGTGTCGGGTGGCGTTGTGTGAGGCGCGGAGAAGGTGGAACGGGAAGGTTGTTGTTGTGAGTAGCCTGGTGGAATGTAGGTATGATAAGGCTGGCCGTAGTAAGGATAGGCGGAGTTGTGGTTTGGGGAGAAAGTGTTGTGCATGGTAGCGGTAAGTGGAAGAGTTGAGTTGTAGAATGCAGCATGGCCTGGCCTGGCTTTGGCTCTCGACCACCCACAACGCAACGTGTACGGAATCAATCGAAATCGAATCGGCCACTTGTGTGCAATCAGGCATCCCATCCCATCTTACCCGTGTCACGTGACCATTACTACTACCACCATCAATAATTCTATTCAATTTCTCTCATCCGTCCCTTTCCTCCTCCTTTTTCTTCCATGGCTTCCACCTTCTTCTCTTGGATCAGGTCTCCAGCAGCCCGCGAATATTTTTTTAGTCCGTCGCAAGTCTTGTCAGCCATCCCCCTTCACTAACACTCCTCAGGCACCCATTTCTGGGGACCAGTCAGACCCTCTCTTCGTACATCTATCCCGTTCTATCTCACTTCTCTCAGGTTGCCAACTTCGGCCTCCCCCTGGCTGCCATCTCAGATCTCAGCAAAGATGAAGAACTTATATCCGGCACCATGACTGCCACCCTTACTTTCTATTCGTCTGTCCCGCTTTCCTGTCGCCCGTCACTTCCACACTGACTCTCTTCCTAGCTTGGTCTTCACCCGTTTTGGCGAGCTTGTTTCGTATGTGTATTGCCACTCTATCCTGATTCTCACCGCAGCCTGGCGAGTCCATCCTCGCAACTACCTGTTATTTGCGTGTCACACCACCAATGCCCTAGCGCAGTCTGTCCAGGGAATACGCTTCGTCAACTATTGGCACTATGGTGGCCGAGAAAGAAAACACGGCCTCACTGACCCCAACTCAAAAGCCCCGGTCACTCCTGTCCTTCAGGAACTCGCCAAGTCGGACCCAAAGTAGTGTACGCCATATTTTATCATTCGTCCTTGTCTCTCGGTTGACTCTGAACAGCATACCTGGTACAATTATACGTACTCTAGATGTATGATATTACCAAAATTCATCATCCCCCTTTTTATCATTCTTGCCTTTTCCATGTGCGAGTACTTGACGCCCATACATCTCTGCAATCTATCCCGAGGATCAGCATAAGCATGATATTAGTCGCTTGGGTTATCACCTGTTCTGGCCCAGTTGCGTCGTCGGCCGACTTATCCTCTCTTACCCTAATGAACCGAGGAAAGCGCAATGAAATGCCGCGCTCTTCCACCTGCACAACCTGTCTTTCTACATACGCTCCGTTTGACAATCCGAACTACGTACCAATCCTTGTGCAGCAGTGTAGATCGGGCTCAGACTCAAGTCAGCTGCAAGCACTTCCCAAACGATCTTGGGCTCAAACCATATGTCGGGCTTGGCGCCGCCAACCTTGATGTCTCCGCGTGGCTGTTCCAGCTCCAGTGTTCGAAGGGTATCCCAGTGCGCTTGTAACATCTCTTCACTAAACCCAGTCCCGATTTTGCAGATAGTCTGATACTCTTCGGAATCCGCGTCGAAGCACGCGAGCAAAAATGCACCATAGACATTGGTACGTTTACCTTTCCCGTAGTAACCACCGACAACAACCAGGTCGAGCGAGTCGCCGACACCAGCTAGATAATCTTTCTTGAGCTAAATGAATCGGTGTAGGTGTAAGACGCGTACGACATTAAAATGATTATCATACCTTTAACCAGTTCACACTCCGTCGACTTGGCTCGTAATGGCTTTCATCGCTCTCAAGCATCTTCACCATGAGCCCTTCACAACCATCTTTCACGCTCTCCTCAAGAAAGGCTTGGATCTCTTCAGTCGTCTCGCCATCCGACGACCTGGCAAAGTCGAATTCTCCAGGAACAACCCGAAAATGTTGTCGTAATAGTTCCCTACGCTCGACCAGTGGTCTTTGTAACAACGACTCCAGCATTGTCAGCGGACGTGGAGTCTCATGGTACCTGTATCAACATACCTCCCCGTTCAAATAAAGAAGATCAAAGGCGAAGAGGCAAACTCGAACTTGAATATCTTCCACTTTCACATCCTTCCGTTTGCGCTTACTGAGCTCTTGGAAAGGCATGAGCTTGCTTGTCGTTTTGTCTATGGCGACAGCCTCCGCATCGAAAACGAAAGACGTCGTCTCTGGTCTAATACACTGTATTGTCATCAAGAAAGATCAAAGACATTGAGAATGGATCTTGCTCACGTGTGGCAGCTGTGCAACGAGGTCGGGATACTTATTTTTCATATCCTCGGAATTTCTGCTAAACAGTCCGACAGTGTCATCGTCAAGTTTGTGCACCTGTGCGCGTTCACCATCATACTTGTATTCACACGTGAATCGCTTGTTCTCGAAACGGTCAAGGATTTCACCAATAGCCTTCGTCGGTTTGGCAAGCATAGGTTTCAAGGGTACCCCCGGTGTAAGCTTACACTTAGAACAGAGGTCATTAATACCATGCGTAAGGAGCGCGGGGATAACGAGATCGTAGCTAGGAAGTTCACTTGAAAGCTGTGAGAACACCCTCTGCAACAGAGGGAAACGCGAACCTAAACACAGACTTCATAACGCCCGCTGCCTCTTCCAAACGGCCGGCGAGTTCATCTTTGCTCAACGTTTTTCTGGCTATATTAGATGGTAAGCCTGGAAAAGCGAAGAGCGTGGAAGACCGTTTCACAATCTTCAATCTCTGCTAGGACAGCCGCATGTGCCAATGCAACGAGCACGGTACGTTCAGCATTTCCTATTCGAAGCTTGCCTTCCAGACTGCGGATGATATATTTTGCTTCACTCTCTTGACACGCCGCCAGTAGCTTGGTGATAACAGATACTTTCTTTGTTTGCGACTAGTCACAATCAGAGAGAAAGGTCAGAAGCTCTCCTACGTTGTGACTCACTGAATGACCAGAGGAGAGTGCGATTTCTTTTAGACTGGTGAACACAATGGGGACCGTCAAGGGCTTGGGCTTGAATAACGTCTTTTGACTGGCTTTAGAATTCTAAAGGGGCACCCTCATCATTAATCCCGTTGGATCCATTCGGTGAAAGTATCGGATGCTCGCCACTGCCACCAACCCAAGATCCCCCTCTTTTTTGAGATCTGCCCTGACTATTGCCAGACTCCGACCGGTAGACTCGCTAATTGCTTTGACAAGGAGACTTTCCCCAATACCCAATTCCACGCCAACGTAATCTGGACTCAACTTCACAAGGGTAAAACAAACGTGGGTCAGCCATTCATGAGTAACCCGTACCTTATTTATGCACAAATAGACGGCTTGGAGGAGAGAATGGGTATCCCTTTCGCCACTACGTTGAATAACAAGGAGAAAAAAACTCGTGAGCAGGGATGTTTTTTCCAGTCGCTTGGTAGTTGCCTCGATCAGCGCGAACGTCTTGGTGAGAGCTGCATACGGCACCCTAATAAGCCTGTTAAAGCTTCTGTACTTTATGTATGAAGGCCACGCACGGCGCTCCCACTTTCCAGCCGCCTGCAACGTCAACTTCGTTCGTCCGCAAGACTATTTCATCCGCACTTGCGAATGATGATGGGTATGTTAATCTAATGGAAAATATGAAAAAGCTCACTCTTGACCCGCTTCTTCTTCGGACTGCAACGAGTCCTCCGCAGCATCCTGCTCCTCACCTTCCGCCTCGCTGGAAGAAGGTCCTGCTCTGTCTTCGGGAGTAATGGACTGTGCTTGAACTTGGTCATTGTCCTCGGGGACGAAAGGGATCGAAAGAGGGAGGGAACTTCTATCACCCGAGGAGATGGCTGTTCGCGACGTGGGCTTTTGCGAGGGACCGACCTCTCCTAATGCCGTCTGGTCTTCATCTGAGCCGGCGACACGTCTTCTCTTAGCGCGGTCTGTGTGATATTGGTGTTATCTATCCTCTCGGAACATTGGTGGAGGGACGTACGTTTAAGTGACGGAGATCTACCGTTTTGAGCCTGAGCTGAAGAATACGTATCGAGTCTCAAGACAGAGGGCCGAATGTCAATCGCCTACCGGTTGAGTCACGTTCCTCTGCACAGGGTAGTTTCTTGTCTTCTCCGTCAGCCGACGCCGAGGGAGCGGTTGGCGACTGGCCTATCTCGCGTTTCTTCCTGCCCCACATTTCGGCGAGGCTGGACTGTTGGGGCGGAGAAGGCTTTGTGTTTTTTGGCATCTCGAAGAACCGTCCTGGTTGAGATGCTCGAGATTGAATGGGAGTAGTGAAGGCGATGAATGAGACACGTACGGAGTGTCTGTTGTCTATTCATATTCATAATAGCACCACGAACACGCGTGACGACAAGTCGCATCCAAATGCTGTGCTGCCAAGATACACATGTACAACCAAACAACAAGTTATACAAATACAAAAAAAATACAATACATTGGTGGCTCGGCAGATCCCGCAAAACTATATAGCACTAGCGGTGTGGCTTAGACCAAGCAAAGCAAGACACGCGTCAACAGGCCACAAACGCTACCGTCCATCGCTCGAGAACGCGATTTACAATGGCCGAACAGGTGCGCGGCCAGGTTCATCCTGAGATCGTGTCGTTAACGCCCCTCCGCAGATTGAAAAAGCTTTCCAGAAACAGCACCTTTTCCAAAATACCAAGATCCGAGGTACGGCCCGTGCTTGACTCAGTCTAGCCGCACTCATATGTCCTATCAAGGCGGCAAGAAAGTCTCGACAAAGGACAAGCGATGGTACAAAGACGTCGGTCTAGGATTCAAAACGCCATCAGAGGCGATTCACGGCACCTACATTGGTATGTTCTTTTCCAAGGCCAATGCACGGCTACATGCGCGCACACAGACAAGAAATGTCCCTTTACTGGCAGCATCTCCATCCGCGGGCGAATTTTGACCGGAAAAGTCGTATCCACAAAGATGACGCGGACAGCCATCATCCGTCGGGATTACCTCCACTACGTCCCCAAATACAGTGTGTAGAGGACATCGTCGTGATGGTAGTCTTCTGACTTGGTACAGACCGATACGAAAAGAGACACAAGAATTTGGCCGTGCACGTGTCCCCCGCATTCCGTGTGGAGATTGGTGACACGGTGACCGTCGGTAAGTGGACTGTGGACGAGAATAACGTGTGCTGAGGTGGACCAGGACAATGTCGACCACTGTCAAAAACCGTGCGGTTTAATGTGCTGCGGGTTGCGAAGAACAAGGCGGCAACCAAGGCGTTTGGCAAGTTTTGAGGCTGTTGTTGGGGGTTGTCGTAACCATTCTGTTGCATGTCGTGTTGAACGAAATACTACATTTCCCCATAAACAAGAGTGAACAAACAAGCGTAGACAGACTTGACCCCGACTTGCACCGTCTCGGTGATCGACAGTCACGTCCCCAAAGCTGGCGCCCTCCCTCATCTCCGTGCTAACCTCCAAGCTATCCAGGTCGCGGCCACAGTCTGCCCAGACAGAGCCTGCCTCATCTACAGCACCCTCCAAGGCCCACCCAATGGGCCAACAGCAGTCTAAAAAGTCCAAAAAGTCCGCCAGGGAGAAAGACCAGGATTCACCTCATGACGGCCCGTTTGAGGACCTTGGCGAACCCAACTCTCCTCGCGCAGCTCTTCGCCCAACACCCACCCAAAGTACCGCCCACGAATACGACGCCGTTCGCAATGCCGCCACATCCGTAGACATCCCAGACCGTAGCACCACTCCAGTCGGTACTGCCACCCATCTGTCGCCCTCTACTGCCACGAATACTTCCACCACTCTTGTTCCCTCACCCAACAACCTATCTTCCTCCTCTCTGCTCCCCCCCACCCCGCCATCATTTTCGGTTCCGTCGACGAAACCCTCCCCCGCCCCTCTCGACATTCCAATCGCCCAGACCATACTCTCAACGTCAACAATGCCCCCTTCATTCACACCAGGCTCAGCAGCAAGTAGCTTCCCGCTGAACGACCCTTCTTCCGGAAACGGCGGAAAAGAGAAGCCCAAGCAATTTGATATTGACGATATGATCCAGCGTCTTCTCGATGTTGGTTACACTGGCAAAGTCAGCAAATCTCTCTGTCTAAAAAACACAGAGATTGCTGTCATATGCCAGGCGGCAAGAGAGGTTTTCTTGAGCCAACCCACCCTCATCGAGTTATCGCCGCCCGTCAAGATCGTTGGTGATGTCCACGGGCAATACTCTGACCTTATCCGATTGTTCGAAATGTGTGGGTTTCCTCCTTCGGCAAACTATCTTTTCCTGGGCGACTACGTAGATCGAGGCAAGCAAAGTTTGGAGACCATTCTCCTCCTGCTGTGCTACAAGATCAAGTATCCGGAGAATTTTTTTCTCTTGCGGGGTAATCACGAATGCGCAAATGTTACTCGAGGTTCGTCGTCAGTCCCTCCTAGTGTCTAACACGCTCACCCTGCCACAGTGTACGGCTTTTATGATGAATGCAAGCGAAGATGTAACATCAAAACGTGGAGAACGTTTATAGATGTCTTCAACTGTCTGCCTATCGCGGCTGTCGTCGCTTCAAAAATATTCTGCGTTCATGGTGGTCTTTCGCCCTCGCTTCATTCAATGGATGATATCAAGCGCATACAACGTCCCACGGATGTTCCTGACTACGGTCTACTCAATGATTTATTATGGTCAGATCCCTCGGATACCGCACTAGATTGGGAAGACAACGAACGTGGTGTTAGTTATTGTTTTGGGAAAGCAGTGATCAATGACTTCCTGGTGCGCTACGACATGGATTTGATTTGTCGGGCGCACATGGTAGTGGAGGACGGTTACGAATTCTGGAACGATCGGACGCTAGTCACCGTCTTTAGTGCGCCGAACTACTGCGGAGGTCCGTTGGTGTTCTTCTCCTTTTCAGGGACCCTACTCATTCCTTGGTGTCAGAGTTCGACAATTATGGCGCCTGCATGAGGTGTGCTTCTTTCCATCATGATGAGCTCTCGATCTCATATTCTTCATCGCAGCGTATCCGAAGATTTGCTTTGCGCCTTCGAGCTGCTCAAACCTCTAGATGGCCCTGCTCTACGGAAAGAGATGACCAAAGCCAAGCGCAAGAGGTAAGTGGCATTCGGTCGCAAAATCACTGTCGTTCTGAGCGCTCCAACAGTCTAATGGCGACGACTCCTTGAGAGTACTTTGGGTTCCCTTGCAACCTGAGGTTGTCGAATCTCAACGGTGACGCCCTTTGTGTTGATGACGGATCGTATCTATTTAGGCAGTCTCTCTTCTATGTGCACGACTAGAACGAGACCATCTGGATACTCATATCCTTTGTCGCATTCACCCGTCTCCCCTTCTTGCGCCCGATTTTGACCCCCATGTCCGTTACCCTATCTGCTCCCATAACTGATACCTTCCTAGCCTCTCCGATTAGTTTTGGCACACTCATTCCGTTGAAGGCACAAACTTGTAACCTACGCGCAATCTCATCTACGCTCATTTCGTCGTTACTTTCACGTATCCGCTCTGTGCGGACTCTCACCTTGCCTCTATTCCCGTCCCCTTCCGGTATATTGAATTTACCATCCTCTCAGCTTTTCTCCTGGGCTTGTTATTTAATTCTCGCATATTTTTCCGCTTTGTGAGATAATGACATTGCTATTGTTCAGCATTGCATTGCGTGGAAGGCAGCAATCGACTGAGTGAACTCAGGCCTGGTCCCCAAACATATCGTAGACTATCATTCCGAACGCACAGACGATCGTACCAGCCCCCAGTAAGCCCCAAGGCGTCAACACGACCGTTCCGAAGCTTAAATCGGAGATGAGCGTCAAGACTATGGTGAGCATACTGCCGACCGAGGCCACAACGGGACCCCAAACTCCCAACAGTATCTATCGACAAACTGAGATCTGAGGAGTAACGAGGCAGATGAGACCATTGCCTACCATGAAGCCCGCGTTGAAGATTAAGCCCGATGCTGCTATCCCCGTGATCGCTATCACTGTCCTTGCATCGGATGGAAGTCTGAAAACCTCAATTTCGTAGTAGTGCAGGATGGGAATTGGAACCCAGAAAACAAGCATGGTACATAGGCCGATCATTGCTGTGATCAAGTTGGAATGTAGGCCGAACGGTGGTGGGTATACGATATCGTCTGCACGAAGAATGGGGACAGTTTCCTCACTCGTGTTGCCGTCTACACGATCTGGAAGTCGGTTGTAAGGAACTGACGTGGCCAACTCCAGATCAGAGGGTAATGCAATGTATTTCTTGTAGAGAACCTGGTAAAGGCCATAAAGGACAGATGCAACAAGGGCTAGCAAATCACCAAGGAAAGGGGCGGGTGTACTTGACAGGTTCGGCTTGATGGAAGGTGAGTTTTCTGATATAGCAGTCGTCCCACCGTAGACCACGGTAAGAATCCCCAGAGTGGCAATTGTGACTGCAAACAGTGGAAGGGCTCCCCGCTTTATCCCAAGTAGCTTGATACTGAAAAGATACGCAAAAAATGCATTTGCATTCCAAATCGCTGTTACGTCTGTGACTCTGGAGAAGGGTGAGTGACTATGGAGTGACAGACAAGACGACGTACGAAGTCAGGGGAACAGCTATGAACCACAACAAGGCAAGGAGATTATAGAATGACGTGACGGAGATGGCGAAAACAACCAAGTTTGCGCTGGAAAGGTTCGAAATCGAGTGGAACGCGGTGTCCAGAGCAGCTACCTGCGCCATAAGAACAGATCTGAGGCTAGTTAATAAGGGGCGAAGACCACGCTTCGTCTTGAGTGACACATAGATCAAATGGATCGGGAAAGACAGCACAAAGCATGAATGAACAATATAGCTAAGTTCCATTTCAGTAAGGTACTGATCAAGACGTGTACAGGCTCACAATATAAAATACGGTTGTTGGTATCCCAATGTAGTTTGTAGGTACTGCGGGTAAATTAGGTTGTTTGCGACAGAGAAATGTGCCATCACTCACCTGAGTGGTCTGTGACTCTGCAACGAACGAAATGAGAACGGCCAGAAAGAGGACGAGTTCTGATCCGCGAGTGGACATGAAGAGGCAACCTTGTTTGGGCGCACTGATACTAAGATGCTGCACGTGACTACCTACCACCTTTCTCTTGCTTACTCTCTGCTGCAGTCATGCTAAGAGCGTTGCTCGCCTCTCGACCGCTTCTTGTGCGACTCCGCGTCGGGAATGCCGTCTATTCTCACCATGTTCCCCTCCCCTTTGCACTGCCAGCTCGAACGTCAATGAGAGGGATGAAGGTCAGATCATCCGTAAAAGTAATGTGCGACGGTTGCAGCATTGTCATACGCAAAGGGAGAGTGTATGTTATCTGTTCAAAAGATCCCAAGCATAAACAGGTGCGAGATATACGTTCCTCCGCGTCTGCATCGCTGACTCCCAAAAAGCGGCAGGGGTAAAACATACATTTCTGGTGGCGCCCCTCGGCCACGACTGTAGTTAGACTCTTGCTAGGGATTGATTACCCCTACTTGTTCCAAATCACCTTTGGGATCTAATCCACATCTGAAATTCGAATTGGATGTCGTTTTCTGTTTGGACCCCCACCGGAACCTCAAACCCTACCCAAGCGCAAAGGGCTTCGTGGGGCGCCTTTATCCAATCTGCACCACTCAGAACATCAGGGAAAAATACGTCGCACTCGAATCCTGGGGTCAGAACGCGCGTCATAAGAATGCGATCTGCTTGTGGCAACAGGCTGTTGGAATGTTGGGCTAATGCTTCTTGGTAGAGGGTGGACCCTCCTATGATGAACAGACGGTGAACGTCGGTCTTGGATCCGAACGCCTCCACCGCACTCTTCAGGTCGGGGCACAGGTGCGTCAGGTCAACTGAGGGTGCGGTTTTGCCATCTGGGAACCTGGCGCTCTGTTAGCCAATAACTCAGAGCAATTGGGGTCGTCGTACAGATTGTAGTTAGTGTTGCGGCTAAGCACGACATTGATCCGTTTCTTCAACGGCCTGTTCTTCTTGGGGATGCTTTCCCAAGTCTTCCTTCCCATTACCACTATGTTCGTCCGAGTGAGAGGCGCATTCGTGGTGACTCGGCTGAAGTACGCCAGGTCTTTTGGGATGTACCATGGCACCGTACCACCCCACCCGATACCATTTTTCGTTGTCGCAGCGACAACGAGGGTGAGCTGCGACATGGCTGAGTGGAATGAGTACAGTATAGTACAGTATTCTGACTTATCTTATACTGTGCACGTGAGGCGTAGGATTACAAGTACAAGGTTTATTGGTGTAGGATTAACCCCATCTTTTCCATTCACTCCCCGTTGGAGGCTTGACCTCCATTTGTGCCTTCTTGACCTCGTCCCAGTTTGTGCTCAGTGTCGTCCCACCGCTCTCCTGGAAACTCTTCATCATTGCGCGTTTCGTGTCGTCGTCTGCGTCCGCGAATATCTTCTGGAAAAATACATTGACAGTGTTATCGCCACCTATATTCGGATCTTCCTCAGTAGTCTTCTCCTTGTCGTTGGAGAGGATGTCCGTAGTTATGCCTTCCCAGTTCTTTTTCTTGTGACTGGTGGGAAACTGCGACGATGGTGGCGTAACGAAACCTGCGAGTGCTAAGAGCACTGCAGCGCTGTCATACCTGACGAGAGTCAACGAAACATACGATCAGGAGCATCACCAGTAAGACCGCCCCATCGACCCAGGACCATTTTGGCCAGCCGAATTTCGACTTTGACCTTGCCCACTGTGTAGTCGCTCTTGGTGGGATCGATCTGGCCCTTCAGAGGCTCAAGTGACAAAACTTTGTCTCCGTTTTGGTACACAAGCTACGAGATTATCGGTCATGTAACGGGCGCGAACGAAACATGTTTGATCTAACCTTTCGTGGCTCAAATTGCACAGACACTGCGCCTGGATCAGCACCTCGGTCGAAAACCGAGAGGGTAAGTATCTCATCCGTCTCGTAGAACTCGTGTCTACGAAGGATGAGTGAGACGCAGCTCGGCTCAGCTCGACTCGACCCTACCTGACGGCCATGAACAGGAGCAAAGATGCCTTGGTCACGTGACACTCCCCTAGTTAGATATATCATCTATCATCACTTCCGAGTCGGACTGGACTCATCTTTGAGCTATGGTACCCAAAGCCGTCCTCTACTACGATCCAACATCCGTTTGGTCAAGAGCGGGTAAGAACAATACCTCCTGCATCGTTGGTTTCTCACAAAAAACACTATATAGCACTTTGTACTCTGTGAGATCACTCCTGCAAGTTCGCATACTCCCTCCCTCATCCACCCCAGCCAGGAAAAAGGTTATGGTAAAGACGAACTCGAGTTTCGTGTGGTCGACACTAGTAAGTATGTCCAAGCCATTCCATCAGGCTGCCCTCACCCGATACCAGCCAAGGGAGAAGAATTCTCGCCAGCTTTGCTCCGTCTAAATCCAAAAGGTGGACGAATCCTCCAGGTACTTTGCATACTCGTCTGATAGTCCGCCAGCCGCCATCCCGATATTGGTCGTTCCGTTGCAAGGTACCCTCGGTATTGGCGTTGAAACTCGTTTCAAGGTCGTCGCTGATCCCAAGGTGATAAGTGTGCCCTGCTTTACGTGTCACTTATGGCCTTTTATGCAGGCACTGGTCGATTTTCTGGATAGGTCTCGTTCCGTGACATCACGTTCGAGTTCAACATCCACCGCGCCAGCGCCTTCGTTGTCTCCTGCAACAATTGGTTTTGCGACAATCTCAAGCAAAGTCATCGAGGTCGTCTACTCTGATGCTGTATCCCCCGAGCTGCTCCGGTATTTCAATTCGCGTGATCCACGCTCTCTGCAAACATTGGCTACGGCATTAGTTCCCATTCTAAACGCAAGAAGGCAAGCACTCGTCACACACCTTACAGATTGCGAGCGTGAGGTTATCAAAATGTCTGATAAGACAAAGGCCCTCTGGAACGGAAAGAAGAGTGAAATTGAAGCCCTTCTTCTGCAGTTGGCTTCTAGTAGCGGGGAACGCACCGATGAATACTTCAAAATCGCAAAAGAAACCTGGGAACATGCGGTCCCCGATGCGTTATCCAGCGTGAGCAAAGGAGTCATTGGTCCTTATATCTTTGGTGGGAACTTCGCCACTGTTTGATGTCATGGCCAGCTTCAATTCGCTTTGCAGGAGATCAGATCTCGACCGCAGATATTCATCTCTGTGTTTGGCTCGTACACGTTGTCCAACTTTCGGGTGGCAGTTGCGCCGACTCGGGCAATGTCGCGTTGAAGAGAGTGGAAGAGCACACTGGGATTGCACCGCCAAAGGACTCTGGTTTTCCCGTACATAGCAAACTGGTAACATTCTGGGATGCAATGAAGAGGCGACCAAGCTGGGGTAGCGTTTCGGCGTAGAAACTGTGCCGTAGAAGTGAACGTCCTATTGTTATGAGTATGCAAGTCCATGAGACACCGCAAGCTTCGTGTGATTTTGTTTTCCATCTCTAGTCCTTCCCACCGTCCGCAGGATTGGTGTCATGGCGGGGTCTTCAAGCCTCTTTGGGTTTTCAAGACCATGGCATTCCACAGAACAGTACGAGTTCTTACCTGGCTCAGATCCACAAGACGTGTACGGGGATACCTCGAGCACAGTTCCTGTGGGAGAGCTTATGGACAGTTCATACGAAGATGCCACACACCGTCCTTCTTCTGACTCCAGTACTTCATATACAACGCCAACCCCATCTCGGGCACCGATACCCTCCCCTTCGTTCCAGAACCACCGGGTCACCGCCTCCGTTTCCGACATAGACGGTGACCTAGCCTCACCGCTGCTCGAAAGGGCTGCAACCTACAACACCATCCGTGATGGGAGTCGTAGGTGGTGGAGTCATTCACGCAGGAGGCGGAATCGAGATGGAAGGGTATGGAGAACGTTCAAAAAGGTCGTCAGAAGAATCGTCCGACACCCCTTGTTCCCCCAACAACCAATAACTATCGTGAGGTTTTCTGTATCCCTTCGGCGCCATGCTCACTCCTGATAAGATCTTCGCTCTTCTCCTTTTGACTGTTTTTGCAATCTCACTCACATTGTTACTCATGTATATCTTGAATCCTGACAAGGAGCCATTGCCCTGGCAAGCATATTGTGCTATCCCACCGTCGTCATCTGCACCTCCACCTTATCGCGTGTCCCTGCCTTATCCATATTTGAACCCGATCTCAGAATTACACCCTTCGCCCTTTCCTCCAGACGACTTGGATTCCATCCCACCAGCTGGAATATTCCTCGGTGTTTTCTCCATGGACTCTGCGTTGGAACGCAGGATGCTGATAAGAACCACTTGGGCTTCGCATCCTCGCAGTCGAAATGGCGCAGGAACTGGTGACGATGGACTTGGAACATCACGGACGGTAGTTCGATTCATTCTTGGCCAACCCCGAAAGGATTGGGAGAGGCGTATACAAGCTGAAATGGAAAGTGAGTTCTACTTAGACTTTGGTGCCTTGTTATCTGAGATCGATTACTTTGCAAGTGTACAATGACATTGTCATTTTGCCTTGTCCCGAAAACATGAATTCTGGCAAATCACATGCTTACTTTAGTTGGGCCGCTGAAAATGCATGGGTGCCCCCTGTCTACGCCAATGCTTCGATTCCAGCACCCCAGTTTTCCTACTCGATGCAATCGTCTCCAGCTCCTCAACCAGCTCCCCATGATTCACATTTCGCTTGGGCGGACTATGCCTCGCGTCAACCTGCGTCTTGGGTGCGGCCAGACTTCGTTGTCAAGGTAGATGACGACGCATTCGTAATGCTGGCGGAATTAGAGTCTAGGATGAGGTTAGAGTTGCATGCTAAAGGCCACAGCCCGTATGGTGTATCGGACAATACCACGTCCATCGCCTCCACGACTCTCAATACCCGTACTTCTACTGCTGCGGAGTCGGGTGTTGGCATGATAACCGAAGATACTGGCATTGTTCAGGATCCCTTGGTGTATTGGGGGTATCTTGTCAAGGAACTCTTCATGGGTGGCGAATTGTATGGCTTGAGCTGGAGTCTCGTTACTTGGGTTTCAAGGGACACAACCGTCAAAGGTTTGACGAAGGGCGCTGAAGATAAACAGACTGCGAAATGGATGGCTTTACATCCGCAAGCTTCCCAAATCCGATGGACAAGTGAACGATGCTGGATATATGATCATCCTCGTGCTGGCACAGTGTAGGCACATGTCAAAGTTTATTCCCCATCGCCTCATCCGCTTATGACCCATTTCTAGATACTCGCATGGTTTTCTTTTTCCTTCCCATGTTACACGGGTTAAGCAATCTATTTTATCGTATATCGAGAAGGAATTCAAAAACAAGTCAAATGCTCTCAATAATCCTACGCCATCTTCGTGGGCTCATTCAAGCGTGTCGACATTCGGAGTACGCTACCAACAGCCAGTTCAGGATATGACATTGGCTGAAAGTGTGGAAGCGCTGGTAGAAGGGAGCGACATATCCAAACTGCGTGAAGGTTCCGTTATAGACCACACGGCCCCGCTGGCGTCCGCTGATTGCCTTTCTATTAGGTATGGCCCCCGAAATAGGCTCCGCATGGCGATACAGGGAAGGTCGTTTGAAGCGATACGAGAACAAGCGTGTTGGCGGAACGGTTGTTGTGCACTTCATCAAGATGCATGCATGGTTTTTGGAAACCGCACTCGCTTTACTTGAAGCTAACGATTACTCGGAATCTGAACTAGAGCGCCTCTCTAGCGAAGAGGCAAACGTCCACGTCGGATTTTCGGGGGTTTGGACAGATGCGAGCGCTTTCAAACCTATAAATAATGACTTGTCAACTCTGTCGACACGGACACCTAACCAAGTGGCTTCATGACTACGGGCTTAATCCATCTTTACACATGACTTTGTTTATTCGTTAAATTGTTCGGAACTGTACTATATATCCCTCTTTTGAATTCAATCTGGGCATTAATACCGAACCATAGGTTGTTATGCAGCATCTACGGGCGACAGATAACCATCCAACATGACCGGGGGAGATGTAGGCCCCGAAACTAAAGGCTCTGGCTCCTGCAACCGGTTTATCACAGCTCGTCTGATGGTCCCTTCCCATCGCCGGAACCAGATTCCTTCCCTTAATCCAATAACTTTGGTTCGTGTGCTAAAGACACCAGTAGACCCTGACCCTTGTCTCGTGTTGTCGGTTGCTACATCCAAAAATTGGGTGTCGGGAACCTTACAATGATCAGCAAGCTCGGGAGGGAATGGTACCTGCTCGACACGCTTGAGAGCATATGCACCTCCGCACACTCGCCAGATCCCCCCACCCCGAGAGTGAAACTTTCTGAATAACCAGACGAAGGGGTATATGAGGGTGATGATCAACAAAAATTTGATCCACCCGTTTGAGAGTGCGCGTGACAGTCGATGGTGAGGTCGAATGGAGATTCTCGAATTCAAAGTTTGGAATTCAACTTCGACGTCTCCCGTGTAGCGGGTGGAAATAATAACAGAACGGGTAGCAGCTGTAAGAGCATCGAAATTCCAACCATAAACCACCTGCAGAACGTCAGCGCTCAGCTTCTAGGCCGGGTAAATATGGACGTATGACAAACTTTATGGTACACGAACTCCTTGAGGAACTTGCTGCTGGAACAGTAGTCGTCTGCCCATTGACGCAATGCCCAAGACGACTTCAAGACACTGTTGTCATGCATAACGCTTGGCTGATCTTCTCTATACGCATAGTTGCTACTGATCCATGGCGGAAAACCTCTGGAGTTGCGCTCGTTATCCCATGCTTTCGCAGCTTTCACCTCAGCTCTTTTTGCCGCGCGCTTCTGAACACCGATGCCAACTTCTTGGAACATATGACCGCGGTATGCAGGGGCCGAGTCGCCCACCGACCAATGTGTGGGTCCACCAATGATATGTTGACCGACGTCTATCTTGAAATCAAAATCAACGACTCTTTCAATGTATTGTTCGGTCCTCAAGTCTGAGTGATCCTCGTGTCGTGAACGGACGAAACGGGTACGAGTTTCGTTGTGCGACCCCCTGCAGTGGAGGAAGATTCGAGGGGGGGTGACTGCTTGGGAGAGTAGGAAACGATAGAGGGCTTCACCTTCTGCAAATATCAGCACATGGTGAAAGAATTAAACTGTTGGCAGACCAGACCATCTTCGTTCAAGTGAGGGTCATGAGAAATAACATCCCCGGTGCCCGAAACAAAGTAGGAGGCGTCGTACGGAGCAAACTCTGGGGGATGTTCACCGCCGGGTGCAGTAAACGTCTCCTGCACGACCAAGTCCGCTGCACTCTGCTCGAATGGGGGCGGGGCATCCACAGTCTCTGTTGGAACGATGGTTTGTTCTCGTTGCTTTAGTCGAGTGTCCATCCTGACGCTAATGCAGTGCAAACTGACACTAGGTTTTGCTTTGCGATGCTATACGACGCCTGCTAGCTTGCAGGGGCATCAGGGGCAAGGCTGTGGGGCACATTTAGGATACACATCACACCCCGGGCTTACCCAGCCGACAGGGCAGCGGCCCATTTAGACGGCCCGCGCAGTGAGCGGTGATCTCGCCGTTCACCAACGTGAACTTGGCAACTTTACCCTTTCCCTCGCGCCCAGGTGCTAGAATGTTCTTCTGGTCTCGTTTACTGACCAGGTAAGTCTTCCTTCATCACCCTCTGGGTCTTGCTTGCCCGACCCTTCTACATTCCCATGAACTTTAGTCTCATCCTTTGTGTCCAACATCTTGCAGCCGTCTTTGAGAGCCTTCTGCGAGAGCCTTCTCTGTCTGTCTCGCTGGCTGTTCGCCTCTCCTGCACAGGCTATCACCCGGGTCCCTTCCCCGTCTTCCTTCCGACTCACGCCCTCCTTTGCACTGCAGGTTACATGTCCTCAACGCCCGTTTGTGGCACTCCATTTTCTCTCGTATCCTCCATATTACACCTGCACCTCTCCTTCGCGCTCTTCTTTGAAAAATTTCATTTTACCTACTTCGGCGACCGCATCACCAATTCCATTTACCTCTGCTCCTGTAACATCGCCATCCTCACGAAACAACAACCATCTTCGTGCATTCACTCTAGCTTTCGCGGCCCCCCGCATGAACCACTCCTAGGCGTCACAAATCACGATGTCTGAAACGGCTCTAGCTACTACTTCGACACCGATGTCAGCAAGTTCGTCTGTTTTTCCCTCCACTTCTGCAAATGTATCACCAGCGCCTTCTGTATCGTCTTTGGCCGCTACCACATTGAGCAGTAACGGCCCGTCAGCGACATCGGCTCCAAAAAGTTCTGTCCAGCCGATGACTTCTTCGGTGGTGTCAGCTTCAATAACGGCCCAGTTGCCAACACTGTTATCTTCTTTCGCCACTTCCAAAATCAGTACGACGACCACGACTGCTCCAATATCGACTCCCCATTCTGCTTCCAGTGTTCCATCTACTACTACAACACCTCTTTCTTCACCCTCGGCTTCGTTATCACAGAGTTCTCCAGCGAGAACCGATGTACCCCTGTGCGAGTTTATATCAGATACCTGGTTCAGGGATGGCTCAACATTATAAGTAGGACAACAGTGTTGGAAAATACTACCGTTTTTATCACGAGCACCAACAGCCAGGGACAAGTGGTAACCAGTGTACCTCCTGTCGTCACCGAGGTGATCACCACAACAGGAAGCGGCGGGATAGCCACCACAGTAACTCAAGCCATAGTTAACCCGACACTCGCTTCCAACAACAATATTGCTGGTGGATCATCGTAAAGCTTTACGCTAGTTCTCGCATGACGAGCGCTGAAGCATGATTGCAGATTCTTTTCTAACACAGGGGCTGTCGTCGGTATCTTCGTCGTGGTTGGCCTTGCTAGTGCTGCGATCATGATGTGGATGCTATGTGCTATACGCCGCCGTCAGCGTATGAGACGAATCGAGCAAGATACTGCGATCGAAGCTGCGGTCACGGCCGCAGGTTTTAATCGAGCCCCTCTGGATGACGGTGATGAGGCAGATAGCCCAATATCGCCAACTAGCCATCGTCAGTTCTTGCTGAGAATGGACCAGCCGATCAATTTCCTTGCTTTTGGAGATTCGGGCCCCCCACTAATTTCCACTCGCCGCTCGGTACCCGATGCCGATGATCCCGTAATGGGCAATCCCCAGTCGAGTCAAGGGCATCCAGTCGTAACCCGGACGAGAGGCCACTCGGAGGAATACGTGCTAACGCGTACAGCAGGTCCTCCACTGCGAGCTGGGTTCACCGACGAACTGGGCTCTTCTCGTGATCGAAAAAGCTCATATGGCCATACTCCTACATATAGTGCGGGGAGTTTTGAACCTCTCCTTGCAAACTACGTACAGAACGTGCCGGACCAAGATGCTCCTGCTGTGGAACCGCCACGAAACCGTTCACGTCTCAACAACCACTCGGGCCCCAATGAGTATTCATCAGACGGAAGCCCCGGGTCAAGAACTAGCTTGAGAGGGCAGTATTCATCTAATAGCTCCGTCCTCCAAGAAGAGGATGATTACGCTTACGTGCTAACGGCAAGTATCCATCGCCATCCGCTTGCATGTACTAAACTCGATCTCCAGGTTCGAAATGTACCTGATGATCAAAGTCAACGCTCAGCTTAAGTTTATTATACCCATCGGCTTTTACTTATATTGCTCAGCATTTTCCGGCACGAAAATCGAATCATTTTTTGGATGGGATGCCACACATCCACATGTTGCTTAGACATCACGCATACCGCATTACCTACCTATCCTCACTACATACCATTGTGAAATCGACTGCACACTATGCATACTATCTCATGGACTGGATACCTCATAATAACACTGTTATGCTTAGTACCACGCCACCTGCCAGTCAGAGCTCCTTCCTGGTACTTGCCATGTCTACGCGACCGAAGGTAGCGAAAGTCATTGAATATGGCAACGCAACATCGTTTTGGGTTGAATATCCATCGGGACTAATAGACCTTTCCCGGACTGCACATCCGCAAGAGGGAGAAACCGAAGCTCCTCAGCTACGGTCATCTCAGCTTGATATACGTGTAAATGGAGATCGCATCATCAGAATCAATAAGGCTACGACCGCCGCTGTGGTGATTGATATGCAGAAGTCAGTTGTCCGCTCCTATCGTTCTCTTCTTCGCCTGCGTTGATCAGATTATTTAGCTTTTTTCTACATCCAGGTTTCAGATCTCACGTCACCGGATTAAACTGCGTTACTCCCCTTCAACCTCTGCTTTCAACTCTCAGGCAACAAGGCGTCAAGGTCCTTTGGGTGTGAGATTTTGTGTTTGTTAGCCGCAGATCGCACTTCTTGTTCGTGTCTAGCAATTGGGGCCTTACGCAACATGAACTCCAGACTCTCCCTCCATCTCTCATTCGTAGCTTCGCCAAAAGTGGGCGCGGTGTTTTTGGGGCCGAGTTGCCCGGAAATTTTGGTCGACTGTTGATGAGAGGTGAATACAACTCTGAACTCTATGGCCCTCTGCAAGAAGATTACCTGCGTGGCAAGGAAGCAGGTACAGACGTTTGGATTCACAAGAATAGGTGCGCATTCCTTGGTTGTATAACAAGGTATCAATCCCACGTGAATCGATGTTTTCATCTCAGAATGAGCGGATTGTGGGGCTACCAGAGCGCACTAGACCTCTACCTTCAAGAAAATGGTATAACAACTCTCATGTTTGGTGGTGTCAATACGGACCAGGTATTTTGCAGTTACTAATTGTCAGTTTCATTGGCCGACAGTCACGACCGCTCGTAGTGCGTTGGGGGCACGCTCGTCGATGCCTACTTTCGTGGGTACGATTGCATATTGGTCAGCGATATCACAGCAACCACCTCTCCTGCAGGTGCGTTGGAGAGTGTCTTTTACAATACTGTGAATGTAAGTTGGACCTATCTTTACAATTGAACTTTCAACTCATGAATACCCAAACAACAGTCGTATGGATTTCTGACTGATACTGCAAGGATCATCGAAGCTACTAAAAAATCACACACCTAAGCATGAGTAGCACACTCGAGTTTTGTTTCTGAATACAGGTAGTTCAATTATTAGTTTGCAAATATGCAAGTTCTCCTTCAATTCGTTCCATAGTGGTAGATTGGTTGGGACGACAGAACACAGTAGTGCAATGAATACGAAGGTATGAACAAACGAAAATTCATGTCTATTATCTGCGACCTGAGTGGGCCAGAATAACCGTCTGTTCCAAAGAAGGGAAACTTGGAGATATAGTAGCCGCAAAAGGGCCAAGATTTATCCAATCGGGACTACATTGCAGCAACTTCAATCATGTCCCTAGAATGAGGCAATGGTCTCCGACACGGCGGGCGAGGCGCGGGGTCAGAAGATGCCGTCCGAGAGCACAAAAGGTATGCTTCGGTGACGTTACGCTCTGTTTCCGCCAGAAGGTGACTAGGGAGGTAGATCGAGAACGTGAGATGCTGCCGAGGATGGGACTGGCGAACCGCGTCGTGAACTAGCTGTAGTAATGGGCGGTCCTCTGGAACTTCATGGAACACGACCACTCGCACGAAACGTACTGCCATACTTTGGGTGTGTCATATTCGCTGTATTGCCTTTGACAGGCGAAGAAACGCTGCCCATCAGTATCACCCCAACGGCAATGCCTGGGACCGTTGCGTCACTCCAGCAAGTCAGTGTAAGGGGGACAGTGCCATTATTGATCATGCTAACCATAAGTTGATCATGTAGCCCTTTTTGGGATCCCCGATCACCGTCATCCCAAAGCAACGTGACGGTTTCGAGCATTCTGTTGAGTTTTCGCCGCCGGAGCTGGCGTCTCCAGACCACCCAGAGACGGGCAAGGGTGACCACGACAAAAATACGAATGACCAGAATGGTCCCAGCAGCCGCGCCGTGATTGTCAAAATGAAAATCAGATTTAAGCACAAGCCGATGACGGACAAGTAAACTTACTACCCAGAGTTTTTCCCGGTTGCGTGTAGGTGGCAAGGCGCCGCCTCGTTGAGTCGAGGCCGCTCCCGATGACGGTTCTGAGATGCTATCCTTCAAGCCAGAAGTCGTAGGCGGGGAACTGGTATGCACTCGTCCATCGACAGCGATAAAGAATGGGAGATGAGGGATGTGCTAGGAATAAAACGAATTGTGTTGCCACTGGACGTTAACCGTATCGCCCGGGTATAAAATTATTTATGAGAGTGAGAGCATGAAACGACAAGAATCCTCACGACGCAGATGAAATAAAATCGCTTGCAGCAGCAGTTGATGTGGACATTACGACTGAAACTAGCGTGCCAGACGAACGAAACGGAAACGGTAGGTAAGGACGCAAGTGATGGATTTGCCATCGCAGGACGAGAAACTGGAGGACGCTGTGACAAACGAAACGAGTATTACACGCAATAACATGGTGTGAGGCAGCAAGGACAGACTCACCCAAGAGCATCCCACTCATGTATTGTGCCAGGAAGAAATGACCCAGGTAGACCTTCACTAGGTCCCAGGAAATAGTGACACCACTTGAAAGCAGATGGAAGGTATCTTGGGCTATCTAGGGACGTGCACGCTCACGGTGGCCAGGGTTGACCATGCTGAGGGGTCAAGATCAAGATCAAGCGACGGCTTGCAGAAACATTCCAACTTCGAAAAGTGTTTATAGTACTAAAACCATCGACTACGTTGTACTACACAAAACGTTCATATATCAGCGACTACGAGTGGATAAGTAAGCAGAATGAACAAAATTAATGCATACAAAACAGTGCGTAAATTGGACGTCTGTGGAGACGGTATATGCAGAGGGGTAGTAGTGAATGCAAAGCAAAAATATTGCACAGGCGGGTGTGTAGGCACATACCTCGACACCGCCAAGGCGTCCGGCAGTGAGCTTGTGAAATAGGTGAACACAAAATTAGCAACATTTACCCGATGGCATCCAGTTCTTCAGTCGAATCTTATCCGCTCGTCTTCTCCGGCTTGTAGTGAGGCTTCCGAAGCTGAGATGACTGGAGCTTGTTACCCTCCGGAGCGCTCGATCCCCATAGCTAACACCACTGCCCGTCTTTTCAGGGTCCAGAACGCCCGACTCTATTGATAAAAGAATAGACCGTGCCGCAAGTAAAAATGGAGCCTCCACGTTTTCTCCTGTCAAAGAGGACACTTCAAGAAAGTGAATGCCTGCGCAACGGACTGAATTAGAGAACATGACATAGAATGAATATTTACCATTCTCAGCAGCCCATCTGCTCGCCTCCGACCACTCTACCTCTCGGTCTTCCTCTCGGTCTGATTTACTTCCAACTAAGACAGCGACAAGATGCGGGCTAGCCAACGCTCTTGCATCTGCAAGCCACTTGGACAAATTGAGGAAAGTTTCGCGGCTGGAAAATTTGTGGGTTTAAACGTGTAATCAGATCACTAACCGAGGACCAACTTGGTTATGTCGTAGACGAGGATCACGCCAGCGGCACCACGGTAATAGCTACGCGTGACTGATCTAGTTTCCAATGTTTATTAAAGATGAGGTACGGATAGCATGGAGCAACAGACCGGAAACGCTCTTGGCCAGCGGTGTCCCATAGCTGGGCAGTCCAAGAATTTTAGTATTGAGCTCTAAAAAATTGGCAGAAATGCTGACTTGGAGTTTTATTCTCTTCTCGCCCAGCTTGACCGTCCGACTAGAAAACTCGACCCCGATAGTATGTTGTGAATGGTCTTTGACTTTGAAAGAGTTAGATGTGTTAACAAGGAGAGGGTAGTAACACAGACAAGCATTGTTCGTGAAATGATGGAGGAGACAGGATTTACCCGTTCCAGCTTCGCCTGGAAAGAATATTAGGAGTGATGGCGGGATCGAGTCTCGACAAACCAATAATAATGTATTTCATTAGAAAATCTAAATTTTGGTGAGCGAGACAAACCAAAAGAAAAGAAGGCACAGACCATAAGTTTCTAAGAGTTCGGTTGCATCGACCTCGTACTCATCCAACGCCATAACGCAACGCAAACTCGGTGGGTGTCGGCAGTAGGGCTGCGGTGGAATATTATTCCCACGATTGCATTGCAAGACAGACTCAGACCGAGATTGTTTCGTTTCAATCACATCACTCACGATCATTTTTCGGTCGCTGGCAAATTTATGTCTACAACTTTAATAGTCATACTGCAGCCGAACCGCACAAGTACGCCTCGCCAATGGTCACATACTCTTCCAGAGAATTCCAAAAATCCTCTGTTTTTACACACGTACAGTAATCTCACCGACAAGCGTGCCTGGGCGTCAAATCTTTCGGTCCTACGCCATGCCTCTTGAGTAGATACCGTGTAACGACTTTAGCGACCTGTATCACTCGTGGTCACCGCGTAGCCTACTGAGGCATCACAATTGACTTGGACTGAATGGTGAGTCGACCTTCGCCATGAAATACATGGGATTTTCATCAAACAACTGCAGCATGCAACGGACCTGTCAATGTCCAGGGGTCCGGGAAGATGCACCAATATAAAACCGTGCTGCAATAGCGACAGACAGGTGTTAAAGATTACTTTTATAGGGACAGATACATTAAATATAAGGATGAAGCTCTCACCCAGGGATTTGAATTCACCAACACTCGCAGAGCGCTGGGGTCTCAATCGCTGCTATTATGAAATTACGAGTCAATCTACGGGAACAATTTCATTGAGGCAGAATTTCGTGGTACAGCAGGAACGAGGATCACTGGTAAAACCTGCCTGTGCACCATCCCGTACAATGTATGTACAGGGAAAATTTTTTTGAAGATATATCTGTAAATTGCCCGGGGGTTCAACAGAATCAATAGGACGCGGGTTCAGAAACGTGTATTCTGCAATGCATCAAATGTTAGGTTAGCTTTGCAAGTAAATCTATTGGTGAGCCATCATAATAGCGTCGGATATGAATGCGGCAGAGACTTGTCGCCCTCCAAACCACCGCCCGTTCAATCCTTGAATGGATTTCTTCGCGGAATCGATTAGATCGAACTTCAGGTATATCTCGCCCTAGTTGCATAATCAGCTCAATGCCCCATCAAAGAAAAGAATATCTAGACCTGGCTATCTTTCTCGACTTTGATGGCATCGACCTTGCCGTACTTATCCTCGCATTCACCTTTGACATCGTCAGCAAGATCTTTATCCCAGTCACGTTCTGTTTCTCTGAAAAAAGTATTAGTAGAACTGCCACGTGCAATCAGGGAAAATGCTAACTCTTCTGGATCAAACATATTCTTCAGTAAAACAGAGCGTGATTGCATGGCTTGGGGAATGTTTGGTTTGGTACTATAATTAAATAGTGCGCTGAATATACGTTACGAGAAAAAAAAATCGAACATACACAGGCAAAGGCTTGGGCGTTGGCTCAATTCTAGCAAGTTTCTGCATTAGTGCCTGACGTGATGCTGCGTTCAAATTACCGCCTTGAAAACCGATAGTCAATACCGTATCGTCGCATATCAGACTGGGCGAACATACCGCCAGATTCATCCAAGGAATCTTGCTGAGTATATTTCACTGTACCCTTCTCATGTACAGTGTTTACTCGCAGCTAAGGAAGCTATGAGTGAAGTCGAAGAGAGGCTGCAACTTGATACAAACCGTTCTCCCCGCAAGCTCAAACCCTTCCATCTGTTCCAACGCCATCTTCGCATCATCCGCCCTTTTATACCTGTTAGTAGGCTGTGAGCACAAGTCGCATGTTCTTCTCAGGGGAGGGCTTACTGCACAAATGCATAACCTTTGCTCCTGCCGGTCATTGGATCCCTGTGCAGATCAACAAATTCTAGTTCACCAAAGGGCTCAAAGACCTGTTTGATATCGGATTCCGTGAGGTTGAAATGCAAGGAACCGACATATAATCTATAAATAAAATGTCAGTCACACTTGCACACGAATGACAAAGGAAAGTGACCCACTGCATTGCCCCATGGGAAGCATTGACGCCGGGCGGTAGGTTGAGATTCCTGGAATATAATGTAAGCCAGATATAGCGAGTGACCATGGACCTCACCCGTCTCCTGGGTGAAGCCTATTCCTTTCCGATTCAGTCAATTGGACCACGATAGGTAAACCCATTACTACTGTGCCACTCAAGGCAATAGCTTTTTCAACCAGATCAACGGAACGGAATTCCACATAACCAATACTATGGGGTTCGATGAACAACGATCACGTAAGCGATAATGCGACGCTCACCCCTTGGATCGACGGGAAAGCCTGTCGGTGACAATACGGGCATCCATAACAGTCCCCTCACCCAACTTGTCTTCAAAGAAGTACCCAAGATCACGTGCCGTGAGACGAGCGGCAAGCTGAGAAACGAAGACAGACCGGGCTTCAGAGTCGTCTTCTTTAGGCTCGTCGGGGTTGTAATCTTCGGGGGGTTCATATTTTGGGGAGCTACGTCTGGTGGTGGAAGGGGTAAGAATAGAGTGTTGGAAGAAGAAGGGAAACCCTACCTGATGGGGCTTCGTCTCAAGGGACGCTTATCGAGTTCATCATCCTCGAGTGGTGTATCATCTATGGGAATTTGCCTTGCCTCACGACGTTCTTTGTCCCTTCGCAACCGAGAGAGATCGTCAAGGTCATCCTGAGCGTCCCTCGGCCTCCTGTTGTCGTACCTGCGATCACGTGAGCGATCTCTGCGGTCAGTCCTGCTTCGAGGACTATCCTTCGGTTGGCCTGCAGCGGAATGCGGAGGGAACGAGCCGTCAACTTCGTCATGTCTTTTTCGCTTGGATCGGTCTTCCTGGTCTTTTAGTTCTGGAGATTCTTCACCTTCGTCTCTCTTACGGCGTCTCTCTTTTTCGTCGCGGTCCCGCCTGTCACCGCCGCGGTGGCGGCGCTCCCTGTCCCGTTCTTTGTCCCTCTCTCGGTCTCTGTCCCTGTGGGACCTCTCGCGAGACCTGCTTCGTCTATCCCTATCCCGGTAGTCTCTTTCACGACTCCGCCTACGTCTATCGTCGCTGTCTCTATCTCTTTCCCTTCGTCGATCCCGCCGGTCCCGTGAGCGAGAACGGTGGGAACGTTTGGTGCGATGAGTGTCAGTGGAATGATTGCGCGACCTAAGGTGATAGGCAGGGTAAGCAACCTCTGGAATATCTGGGAGTAGTCGAAAAACAAACGATTTCCTGCTTGGAGACATGTCAAGGTCCATGTCATTGGCCGACATCACTGCTTGTTTGAATGTTGTTAGCTATTCGAGAAACTGTAAACACGCGAAAACTTCGTTCCCAACACTGTCCGTGCACAGCCACCGCAGTCATCACACACACATCACCTTGCTACGTCTCACATTAAAATATAACTCGGAGGGGATGTGGGCTAAACAGGGTTTATTCAACCAACAATGACCACTAGCAACATCAAATGTCTCAGCAAATAGATTGCGCTCGAGATAATCCACACAGGAGGATCAATACTCTGCGTCATCATGAGCCTTATCGCGTCGGTTCGCGCTTGAGTCATTGGTTCATGGTGTACATAAAATATGACACTACGACTAGAATGTGAGTCCGCGGATCAGGTGCAGCCCATGGAGATGCTGGAAGTGTTCAGAATTTTCTCCCACAAGTCTCTAATTAATGCACATGTATAACTCACGAAGAGTTTCAAAGCGCAGTATCTAAAAAATTAGACACGAAAGATCAAAACGAGAGAACGCTCACAATAGTAATATTCATCAATCAATGGTATCCAATCTCTTATGATCATGCTCAATGCTCCGATTATTGGTTTAGTAGCAATACTTTCCGCGATCAATACGAGTTTTTGTCTGGGGGACGAGTGTATGAGCCCTAAAAAGTTAAAAAAGAATGCTTCAAGGGGATAGACAAACCGTGTATACGAATCCCATACGGACCCGCGAAGCAGATACCAAACTAAGTCTCGGTCCCTTCGAGCATACTCATCCCGTTCTATGGTAGAAGAGGGAGATGGGACTCGGCGCAGGTTACGAGAAAGAAGCTCAAGTGCGAAGGCGACTATAAGAGCACGGTCCTTATTCTTTCTTGTTGTCAACATGACCACTGAAATACCATCGCAAACATATTCTTCTTGAGAATGGTACGACCTACCATAAATGAATGGGCGGAGGATATAAATGACCTCTCCTACCCAATCCTGAACAGACAAAAGAGGCTTAACAAGTTGTAAGGAAGGTCTGACAGAGGTTGTTGTCAGCGCTTTAGGTAAGAGATAATCTTCTACAGACGTATCGACGCGTCCAGGAGGGGGAGGAGTTAGCATTAGAGTGGAGGGCTGTAAAGGGACACGATTATTCTTGAGGTGGTCTGGAGTTGAAGGGGACAAGGAAGGGCTTGTGGGGACAAGTGTAGGGGAGGGATGAATGGAAGATGGAGGTAAAGAAGAGGGGTCGATGTCACGCTCAGGAATTGGGGGAGATAATAAAGGCCTGTGGGTAGCCCTGAGAAGAGCGAACCGAAGCACCATTCTGGAAAAGCAAGTATCAAGACATGCAGCGAGCATTTCCGCGGAAAATTTACTTCGCGGATTCAATCAGAACGATACCGAGCCATCTTGTCCGGCTGGACAATTTGCGTCGCATGAGCATCTCGACAAGAAGTTGAGTGAACTTGATGAGCTCGAGTGCACGAGCAACCCATTTGTAAAGAGCATTTTTATCAGACCATGCCCGAGTGTATTTGGTATGCAGCGGGGTCGGCAAAATGGGCTCCCAGTGTGGGTCAGTCTTGACGATTCTCATGAGCAAGGTGTCATGATATAAGCTTATAACATTCAACAAGGCGGACACTGTGAGAGGACCATGATTGGTGATTCACAAAATGGAGTAGTAGTAATCTGACTGACAAGCTTCTGATACAAGATCGGCATCCCTGAACCTCCCAGGCAAAAGCCAGGTTACGGACCTGAGCGAAGATTCGAGGGTTGATATTGTCGAAACGTTTTTGACAAGAAAGCTTTCGTATTTCGCTAATGTCGACGACATATGAAAGGAGGCAAGCCGAACGTTGCGCATGCACAGAAATGCAGTTTGTCACGTGGTCACGTGTATGGGCTAGCACCTATACATAAACTATCCTATAGTACGGTAGTTGTATTTATTTACTAGATCTTTGACAAGCCTGGTGTATGATCTCTTTGAATTCTCCGTCGAATGGACCATTGAAGAGTAGTACGACGCGAGATTATGTCGACTGGACACCCAAACACAAATGACAATAAATATTTATCCATCTTCGCGTAGTAGCACTCGTGGTAACTGGCAGGTCCTTCGTCCTTCACCCAGACCACCGAATGCATCGAGACTCATCCTCCAGTCTCCCTCCTTTGGACTATCTACGACCCAGTCCGGTCAGGGGCCAGCTGGAGCCTCATGATGAGTTCACTAGAAAGTCCGGGTGCCGCTTTCTCCAGTGTACAGATACACCCAACGAGCTTAGAGTGAGAAAGGCCTGACACAACCTTTTTTTCACTCATCTCCTTTTCTAATAGGTATTACTACCCCCCCGAACCGCGCAAATATATGCTCTTATTTTAAAAGCAGAACTAGTTGAGCTTGAAAAGCAGCAGGATGCATCTTGGGAACGCATCCTTGACATCCGTCGTCTGAAGGACCGCATGATTAGGAAATCTCAACGTCTCGCAAAGGCTTACACTGCGAGTAACCCTGGAACCCATGTGCCCTTTCTTACCATCCATGCTCCACCCGACTTTCGACTTAAGGAGATGGAAAAATGGGTTCGACGCCATGAAGGCTCTGACGCGTTAAAAGGAATGATCCCCTCCGATACACTCAGACAACGTGGTTCATTTTGTTGTGATCGTTGTGCAAACTTGGTACCTCATAACCACAGTATTTCAAGCCGCCGTTCTTCAATGCAATCCAGCCATTCTCGTCATTCCTCCTCAGCGAAATTGCCGATGAAAGGTGCTACACTTTCAAGGCGTTCCACCACATCCACAAGCGATACGAAAGACATTCGCAGATCCTCTTCACCTAACAGATCGCTTGTTACCCATGAGGACGCAACCCAACGCGTCGAAGAACAGCAAATTCGTGCTGAGGAACATACGACCTTGCGCACCTCAAATTATCTTCAAGAGGATATCACTTCTCAAGTTGTGAATGTTGTGCAGGAGAGTTCGCATATTCGTGCCATCAGGCACAAACAAAATACATCGATCGACAAGGGCAAGTTCACTTCGCAAGACAAGCTCCAGGACAACAAACGTTCCATAGATAGCATCGTCGAGGATCCACACGAGCTCAGCATGGATCGCAGTAATCATTCCTATGTCGAGGATCACTCTGAGGTGGAGTCCCTTGCTCGTCTCTCCATTGTATCCCCGGACCCACTACCAGTGCCATATCATGGATCTACCTCGGCCACCTTTATGGACATTTGCGACAGTCCTGTAGACGCGTCTCGCGCCGAACCAAAATCTCGTCAAAGAGATCCGTCTGCGCAAGATAGCACGCCGTCCCCTCCGTCAGAGGATGAACAGACTGCGAATGGCACGTCTCTGGACGCACCCCGTAGGCGAAGCAGTCTTAGACGTAGTAACTCTGAACTCCGGGTGAGTATGGCTTACTCTACGAAAACCGTGTCCTGGGCGATGGACCGAGACTGGGCCCAGCAGATGACCAAGTACCACGCTGCGGCTGCCCAAGTGGAACATGCCGGTGAGTCGGTTTCTGCACTCACCTTCTTTCTTGATGTAGCGTGTAGATGCAGAATGGGGTGTCATTTGTCAAAAATACCAAGAAGAACTGGCTGGTTTAAAAGTGCTCCGCCGTAACGTCACTCAAACCATATCAAAGCTGCGCGTGGAGACCGAGAAGCTACAACGCGAGGATGAAGTCATACGAGATCAAGAGGAAAAGTTACGTCAAGGATATGAAGAACTAGAGCAGAAGCATGGGCAATACCGTGCAAAGGGTGAGTTTGCCCTCCTTATTCGGCCTGTTGAGCAACTCTTTAACTTTACTAGTTAAAGTTGTTTTGCAAGAAACAGAGCAAGTTTTGACTCTTTGCGGCTCAAAACGGGACGGGGGACTGCAAGGATGATAAAGTATCCATTGGTCAACCGTTCTTTTGCGTAAACACACTTGCATGCGTTGCATATCGGCGCTCATACATTCTTGTTTGTCAATACTTAATAGCCTATGATGTGGCTTACAAAGCATCATGAATATAAAAGGAACAAATAGAAGGAGTACTTATAATGCCATTCATGAAATTGTCTCTCCAATACCTTTAGTACTTAGATCTCCTTCATGACAGCCGCAACGTGGCTTTCGTGGACGAGGCTCATCAGCCAAGAAGTAGCAACTGACTGTTTACCAATATGACCATTAGCATGCTAGCTCGACGCAGCTGGAAACCGGACCTCCTTGAATATCTCTGTGCCAACACTAAAAACTTCTTTCGTCTTGCTCCACATTACGGTTGATTCTACACTGGTGGCAGAGACTACCTGCAGTGATGCTTTAGAGTCCGTCGCGGGATTTCTTCCAGGAATATAAGGCCAATCCCTCTTCATTTCTTCTTCCAAGGGAAGCAAATTGCACACTAAGGATGGATTTTTAAGAACATTTTCACGCAGTTGGTCGCTAATCCGATCCTGTTCAAGGACGGACGGATGAATTGTTTCGTTTGTCGTGTCGTCGGTCTCCGAGGGAGTTTGGCGCATATTTGCGAGGGAGAGAACGAAAATTCCAGTACGGGAGCTGTTTTTGGATCAAGAAACGAAAACAGGCTAACATGTGTCAACTCACTCATGAGGGAGTTGCTTTCCCCAAGGGGCGACAGGATCAGGAAGTGACCGAATGTACTTCAAGTCCACGTCGAGCATGTCTTCGATATTGGCCACCATCCAAAATAGTGTCAAGTCTGACAGATCATGGTCATGCCAACCACCTCCGATCTTTCATTCGTGTAAGCAGGAAAAGCAATGTAAGATGTGGTTTACTCACATCAGAATGTTCTCCTGATTTTGAGTCAGCTTGTGTGCCACGCCAGTGGGAAACTTCACTCACCAGTGAACCAACACTGGAAGGAACGTGCTAAGATCATTATTTGAGCCGCGGAGCAACACTCACCTGCTTCAAGACCTGCCCTTTGCGACGGCCACTCCGAGTCTGCTCAAACTTATTACAGTTCTTTGAAAGTGGTAAATACGTTGAATTAGAAAGATGACGTGGGTACTTGCAAAGTCAAGTCTTGTCTCATTGATAGCCAAGGCTTGATATGCGCGTTCAATGTGTTCACCAAGTTCCGTGTTTGGGAAACCAAATATTGATTTAGTGGACGGTGATTTGCGAGTGATCTCTTCTGGCAACCCAACGGATCCGACAGTGTCAAAGACACCTATGCACCTGGAAGAGATCAGGATAGATGTTATCAGGGGCCTATTTCACTACTTGCTTGACCGAAAAGGCACGATTATCAGAAGTAGCTCTCAAGTTTCCACGAGCAGTGGGAGAAGTCCAGGGGGCAAGCTCAGTCTGCAACCTTTTTGTTTCTAGAAAATATTGACATGATACAGAACCACATATTGAGAAAATCTGGTACAAACCTGCAGGATCATTCGATTTTCCTAGCTTTTGGTAGGCAACAAAGATGTCCGCAAAATGGTCCATATCGGTTTTATCCAAAACACCAATCGCGCCCTGCATAAACATTCATGAAATGATGAGTACAGATAGAAAAGTTGCATAAGCCGAAACTTGCAATGAACAAAGCAACCATGCGCGCCGTGTATGCACCCTAAATCATTGTATGAGAGAAATAAACACATCACTGTACGTGTACGTACCCTGGAGAATCCAAACAAGAATATCTGTCACAAGTAAATATAATCGTGGTATTCATGTGAACACTATCCACCGTACCTCATCTCCCGGATGGAAATTTCTGTCACATTAGTCAGAAGAAGTCCTGCCGGGAGAAGGGGTTGCTTACTGGGCAATAAAAGCATACGCCTCCTGGACCTTCTCCACTGTCCAAGTGTGAGCTTGCATACCGGTGAAAAGGGTGATGGTTACCGAGTGATGCTCCGGTGGCACCTGTGAAGCGGCTTAGCCATGTGCCGTTTCAGGACGGGGAGGGACCTCGACCTACCTTGAACATATTCCGAGTAGAGGTTTGCGGAACTCCCGATGCCACTTTGATAAAATACAACTTGTGGGATCGCATACCCACTGTTGAGACCGTGATCAGTAGGTACAATGTGTGCAGAGTGGGACATGACGACGCACGCTCGCTCATCGTTGTGTCTGATTGCGCGGGAGAGTTTCTACCAGGGTATCATGCCTTCACGACAGGTCAGACAGAGACCATGTTGCTTACCAAGACATTAGTATACTTCCAACGTTCCTTTACGACGACCCCGTCCTGCCACGTTCTGCGACAATGATCAACTGGTTCCAGCATAATTCTCAATGCTCACCCATCACAACAAACTATAATCCTTTTCTTGCTCTTGAGCGGCAAGGTTGATGTTTCAGCGGCCACTGTGCTAGAGAGGTGAATGTTACGATCAGGGATAGAAGGGAGGGGCATGGTGGGTAAGATTTGGTGGACATGCTCTCGAACTGCATCCGGTATTTATGTGTTAACATTGATTGCCGCTGTCCAACAGAGTTTGGTACCGCCGGAGCCAAAACATTGACGAGAGGAATTGCGTGGCATGTGTAAGATTTACTGATGTACGGTCTATCGAAGCTCGTGCACCGGTCACCTCCCAAGCCGGAACTCCGCCATCGAGTACTCATCTAATGCCCGACAGAATGCTCTCTCAGATATCGCCCCAGGCGCGCAAACCAGCTCAGAACCACAGAAACCAAGACTTGTGCCGCCATCTATATGGTGGGTACGGCTATTCCTTGTATAGTCAGGTCCCAGAAAATACTTTTAGTAACTATACGCACTGGAACTCGGTTAGGGTAATTTGCCATGGCGGGAAACCATGGAGCTCAATGGGGGGTTGCGGTAGCTTCGTTTTACCTACGCGGTGAATCACCATGAAGTCAGGAGGTGGCAGACCAGCTGTCTAGAGTTCAGAACATTCGATCAGAAACAGTGTCTGTTGAATCTGACCTTCTAATACCATGGCCAGCTTTGACACAGTTAAATGAAACGCAAGTCTGCCGGGCGTCGCATCACCAGAGCCGCTAACGCAACTTTGCAACAGCAATTGGCTGGCTGAGACAACGGCAGGTTTACCAGAAGCACGGGAAGCTATACGAAGTGTCAAGTTATTCGATGCAAGCGGTACCCCGCTGCCTAACACCTGTTAGGACTTCGCCAAACCGTTCAAGGCAAAACGGAACGCACTTCTAGGCTGTCTACAGACAGTGATGTTCCTACGCTTCCGAAGGCGAGACTGATGCGACATTATTGTGATCACATTCGAGTCTGTGCAGAACGCCGCACATTCAGGCGAGTGAGGCCTCGAACCGGAAGACTCCGAAGGTGGGGGAGTCAGAGGATACTCGACCTCCGATTCGCAACTCTCTTCTGTGTTCTCACTCGGGAAAATGCGCTGATGCGCACTCTCGGAACACCCATGCAGGACACCTGGATGTATGCGTTGAGAATGCCCAGTCCTGGTTAAAAGAGCCCATACCGTTGCGGTCGTACACAGTAAGCGCCTCTATGCCCAATGCTCGACACCACTCGGCAACGCTTTGTAGACATTGAAGGAATACGGCTTCTGTCTCTTCTGCAGGCATGTCATCGCTCGCAACCAGGTTTAGACAGAGATGCTTTGGGACCTTGCTGCGGTAAGCTTCCAGAGGGTTTGGTTGCCTCCGCCTATATCTGTGCAGCCATGCAGCAACAGTCATGAATACAGCGTACAGAAAATGGATGAGGCGGAGCGCCCAGTAAGCCGACATCAGTTGTTTGACATAGACGAGAGGGTCAATTGGCTTCTAAGCTAGGCAAAGAGTACAAGTATGTTGTCACGTGGCTACATCATATACGTGGACGGCAACAGACATGAGCTCTACAAGATACCAGGTTCTTCCTCGATAGTATGCTTGATTTTCAAGAGGATGTTGGTCTTCCAACTATCCAGTTTGGTGACCTGATCATATTCGACGACACATCCAGTAAATGCCTGTTGATCCTCCGCTTGGATAGTATCGATGATCGCATTGATGAATTTACATTCGCGAGTAGATGCAAAAGAAGGATCCTGTGACATGTACTTCTGTATGTTCCGTTTGGCAGTGACAGAGTCCTACATGGTGTCGGCCAGACATCCCGAGAGAGTGTGCATCGTACTTGCCTTCATAGCCAAGGCACAAAGACACGCCCGTAGCCAATACTCCTTGACGCTATATTTCGTAAGGGCAGACACGAGTGATTGCTCTGCGACCTGCTCATAGCGCTGAATGGCTTGCGGATATTCCTCCAACTCAGCATGAAGGCCTGCAGCATCTTTGTAGCATCCGTTCGCAGTACTGCAAATTATTAGCGAATGTTGGCTTCGCGTTCAGAATGACAAACGCGGTCGCATCCTCTTGGGAGTACCAGTCTCCTGCTCGCTCGAGGCTTTCACAGGCTTTCCGCACGTCGCTGAGTTCCTGTTGATATATTTGCGCAATCTCCTTCTCTCTATCTGCAGCTTGTCGGAATCGACCAGAAGCTGTTAAGTGAGTGATCGTCTGAGCCAGTGCCTGAATTGCCACTGAGAGGGCGCGCATTCAGTGTTCTGAACGGACCGAGAGATGTGGAATGGGTTTACAGTCAGGATACCCCCGCTTATATGCCTTGGCGGCGTTCCACCAAGCATTGGCGGCCTCGTTCACTTCTTTACACTTTTCCCGGCATTCTGCCTCTCTTGCGAAGGCATCACCCGCATCCCTGAACTGCTTGTCAAGTTTGAAGGCGTTGGCAGCCTGCTGATAGAGATCTCCGGCTTCCTCAAATTTCGTGGAAGACGAAGAAAACCACCCTGTAGATGAATTAGCCTTCTTGTCCGCTTTCTCCAAAAAAGTCTGTGCGAGTGATTTGGACGGCATTGTAGTTGGGACAGGGTAACATGAGGAAGACCAAGTGTAGCCAAGTCGCAGTCCATGTCACGTGACATACGCTATAAACTGGTTCTCGTAATAGTATCAGTACTTTCACCATCTTCCACTATGTCTACATTTTCAAGCTTCGAATACGAGCTCAGGAAGGGGTTGCAGGAATATCCACTAAAACCAGGTGAAAAGTTTTCATACGGTACTGCAGGTTTCAGGACTCTGTAGGTGCACGTTATCCTGTGATCTCATCGAGATCAACTCTGAAACGAATGTAGAGGAGATAAATTAGAATCTGTCCTCTTCAAGGTTGGAATTTTAGCGGCTTTGAGGAGCAAATCGTGCGATGGAAAGACCATCGGCGTGATGATTACCGCTTCGCATAACCCAGCTGAAGTACTCCAGTGCTTCTCTCGACTATTTTGATGCCGCTCAAACCCAGACCCCCTACAGGATAACGGCGTCAAACTTGTTGATCCCTATGGGGAGATGCTAGATACCTCTTGGGAACCACATGCCACCAACTTTGCCAACGCGCCATCCCCGGATGCGTTCATTGCGAATCTGGATGGCTTCATTCGATCCAAACAAATATCACTCGAGACACCGGCAAGAGTAGTGTATGCGCGTGATACTCGCGCGTCCGGCCCAAAGCTCGTTGCGGCGCTCCGTAAAGGCCTTGCTGCTATTGGCGCAGACATTACGGACGCGGACGTTACCACGACGCCTATCCTCCACTACCTGGTAGATACCACTAATTCCACGACACAAGTGCGAAGCGTGAGAGAGCTGATCACAGGGTACTACCTTAGGCTTAGCACCGCATTTAAAAGGCTTCTTGTTTGTTTTCAATCCTGATCGAATCACCCACCGCTAATATATCATACAGGCAGACAGAAACACACCGACATACTTGCCTGTCGATTGCGCAAACGGGGTTGGTGCTCTAGCCGCGAAAGCTCTCAATGATTTTCTTGGCGAGTCCCTCTCTCTTGGGTTGAATAACACCTCGGTAGAAAGTGTGGACAAACTAAACAAGGATTGTGGTGCCGACTATGTAAAAGTCAATCAGAAATTGCCGCCATCGCTCGAGTCCGTGTTGAAGCCTGGGCAGCGCGGATGTAGTCTTGATGGTGATGCCGATCGCCTGATCTACTTCTACTTGGATAACAGTGGCAAGTTCCACATGCTTGATGGAGACAAAATTACAACGTTGGTCGCAAGCTTCATAGTGAGGTTAGTCAGGGATGCTGGCCTCGAGGATATTCGAGAAAAAATCAAGGTCGGTGTCGTTCAAACCGCATACGCTAATGGAAGTTCAACCAAATACTTGTCCGAGGTGCGCATCCCCGCCGGGACGGAAAGGAACTGTGCTCACTTCTTGCAGAGGCTTCCTGTGACGTGCGTGTCAACTGGGGTCAAACATTTACATCATGCCGCAGCAGAAAACTATGATATTGGGGTATACTTTGAAGCCAATGGCCACGGGACAGTCTTGTTCTCGCCATCTGCTCAGCGTATTATTGCCGGTCATAAGCCGTCCGCGGATGGGCAGGCCACCGCGTTAGGCCGTCTGAGGGATGTGATTGAAGTTATCAACCAAACGGTTGGTGATGCTCTCTCGGACATGCTGCTTGTTGAGGTTGCGCTCCACCATATGTCCTACACCGTGGAAGCATGGGACAAGTTGTACTCGGACCTTCCTAACCGATTAGTCAAAGTGAAAGTCGGAGACAGGAATGCCTTTGTCACTGAGGATGCAGAGCGCCGCTTGGTGCAGCCACTCGGGCTCCAAGCAAAAATCAGTCAACTTGTACAAGCAACGGGGGGTCGTTCGTTCGTTCGTCCGAGTGGTACAGAAGATGTAGTCAGAGTTTATGCAGAAGCACAGGATCCAGACAAGGCCATAGGTAAGGAGGTTGTTCTGGATGGTGCAGGATGATCTTGATTGCACAGATCTTGCATTCCGTGTTGCTGGACTCGTGTATGATGAGGCTGGTGGAGACCCAGCGCACCGGCCGGCTGAGTTTAGGTGACAAGAGGTAGCTAGAGCGTGTTGTGCGGAGGGATTGTATGAGTACTGGACTGAGGCGCAGTCGGAAATCATTATTGGTCTGACTTGATTCCGTGCTGACAACGCTGGCTCGCTTCCCTTCTCCTTGTCATGTGTCGGTTTGTGATCTACAAAGGCACATCGCCAGTTCAGTTATCCCATGTAAGTAGCTCTTGCCTAGCCCGCACTAGCATCTGAGCATTCGTAGCTGTTGACTCGCCCGTGTCATTCCATCATAAACCAGGCTTTCGATTCTCGGTTGCGCTTGGACCATCGGAGACCAATAAACGGAGACGGATTCGGCGTCGGTGAGCTTCTGCATGCTCATGACAATACGCTCCCTTAAGCCTCACTCTCAGGTTGGTATGATGCTGTCTATGACGAAGAACTCGGTAGCCAGCCGTGCATATTCACATCCGTGACACCCGTAGCCACGTTCATCATACCGGGGAGTTTTTCTAATACAAAAACAGGCTTGGAACAATGCCAACCTCGTGCGCTTGGCGGAGAAAATCAAGTCGCCATTGGTGTTGTTCGTAAACAGAACTACTTGCATCGCTCTCTGAACTCTGAACTTTCTAGTGCACATGTGAGGGCGACAACTGCTGGTTCCCTATCTCTCGACAATTGCCACCCTTTTGTTTTCGGTAATCTCATGGTGCGCTCATCTGAGCATTGAAATGATGAACACCACCCTCAATTTCCAACCCTAGTTCATGCATAATGGTGCCATTGCAGATTTCCATTTGATCAAGCGTAGACTTCAGGTGGAACTGTCGGATGAGATATTCAATGTCGTACAGGGAAACACCGGTAGCTTGATCCCCTTCATATAGCATTTCTGCTGGCTAAGCAAATGCAGACTCGGAATGGGCATTCGCGTTGTTTCTGTCCAAGGTTGGCTGATTCTAGCCTCGGGTATCGCACTCATTCGTTCTTAGCTACCTGATGCGAAAGCAAAATCATTTACCCATCAAACTCTGCAACGAGCGATGTTAGATACCATCGCATCCCTCAACGTTTTTGCAGACCTCGTTGGAATAATTGAAGTATGTGCTGTTCCGAAAATGATTTACAGCAACTTACCATGTGCTTAGCCCAGTTTAATGAATTTTTGTGTTACCGATGGCGAGAGCGTGGTGGCCACACGTTATATCTCGTCCCGTCACGATGAGGCCGCTTCACTGGTAAAGGGACGTATTCAGACACTGCACTCCATAACCGAAAGAGTGTTTGCAGTGGTTTTCATCCGGTACGACCTTTAGCGAGTATGCGCAAGGTGGACATTACAAAATGACAAAGGCGGACAAGCGAGAAAACATCATTATGGTTGTTCGCCTCATATTTTTGTGGGCTTGCAGCTGACCCATCTTAGATTGCTAGCGAGCCTCTGACGTTTGAGAAAGGTATGCACAAATGCTGGCTGGGGGTCCAGACTCAACCCTCCCCACAGCCGATTGGATGGAAATACGGACCAACAACATGGTTGTGATCACTCCGAAGATGAACTTGTTGCAGATACCTATTGTCGACAAGTTTTATGTTTCACCATCCGACCCTGCTGCCCTTAGCCGCGGGACAGACTTTGCGGCAGCCAAGGGTCTTCTGAGCCCAAGGAACAAGCTCTCCCCCACATATTCTAGGGACCATTGACTGTATCGTTTAGTAGTTATCTCTCGATAGTCGTGTTTTTTGTTTGTGGTAATGTTGGATGTGTGAGTGTGCCGTGTGATGCCACTTGTTCTCTTCTGGCTCTCGACGTTGGTATGAATCCGTGGATACTCTGGAGCGCGCTATCCTACACAGCGAGGTGCGTGTGCGCATGTCTTGCGTTTCTGCCAACCTCACTCGCTCCAGGTTGTCTACGGTATTGCAGATATTACTTTACCTTCCCTTGACCCTCGCAACCCTTTCCACCCCCGCGTTTCTTTTACTCTCCCTCCTACTTTCCGTACATTCGTTCATCCATGGTACACTTATCCTCCTCTGGGGGTCCCAGCTGCTCTCCGTCATGCAGGTCCCCATGCACCCCTTCCTTCTCCTTGTGTCCTTCAATGCCTTTTCCCAATCTGTTCATCCAGTGCTGGCCACCGCGGTCAGCTGGTGGGGAAAAATCCTGACGTTTTCGGGGCCAACTTATGTAGCCATGGAGGGTCTCTCTAGCCTACTCTTCGCCCAGAGAGTCGGTCAGGTCGGGAAGGAATTGGCAGACGAAGCAGAAAGTTATCAATTCGGAATTCTTATCGCATCAGCAGCAGCGTATGTTGTTGCAGCGTGGTGGATTGTCGCTGTCAGTTGTCCATTTGTCTCAAGCTCGTCCAAGTGTTCACTATTGGTCTCGTAGGCCTATCCAGCTGCAGCCACATCACCGCTTTCTTCCACACTGTTAGGTGTAGCATTGACTGCTTTCCTATTTCTGACGGTGATTGGTTTCCGCCTCCGTCGTACAAACATCGTAGAATCTTCGATGCTCTCTTTGTTCTTGGCGTACAACATCTGGCTTTGTGGCTTTGATCAGACGTCATTCTCGGATCCCGCATCCTCATAGTATGTCATGCTTCTTGCTCCTTTTATGTGCCAATATGCCAAGCGTTGAATGGCCCTTATAGTGCACCACTTTTGTCTAATATCCTTCCTCATCTTCAAACACTCGTAAACTTCATCACAAATACCCTTCCAAAGCCTGTGCTTATTGCACTGTTTTACCGACTGGCCGTTCTTCAGTTTGCTTCGCGCATACTACCTACGATCGGTGCGGATGCTTGGCAGTCGGATGATCCTGGAAATGACGGTTGGGACGACAGACCTGTAAGACTACCGAAGCTCAGTGTCTACGTCCAGCTGACTGATGCACGTCTGTATAGACATCAACATTGGCTCGCTTCCTGCTGACGTACCGACAACTGATATTTGTTATGGTGTACTCCCATCTGCTTCGTATGTCAGCAGCCCACCCGATTTTTTGAGGCTAATGCTTCAAACATTGCAGTTTTAGACCCTGCGTCCCAGGTTTGGTGGCGCTGGGCAAACATCATGTTTACTCTCCTGTTATGGTCTGTAGAACTCGTCGTTAGCCCGGACGGTGACGACGTAAGCACAAAGTGGAAGGTGGAGTAGATTGGCCGGATGGTACCCTATCCACGATATCACCATGTTTCTAAACGAGGCTCGAGGATTATCGACTGTTTGCCTTCCACTCCGCCTCTTCCTCCCTCATACCTTCATAGTACTCCCTTTTCCAGATCTGTGCCTTCTCCTTTACGTCCTCGAGTATCCGCTCACATACCACGAAGGCTTCCTTACGATGCGGCGAAGACACTGCGATGACTATTGATGGCTCGCCTACTGGGACGGTCCCTAGGCGATGATGAACGGCGCATGATATCAGAAGGGGGATATTGTGACCCTGTGGCTGATCTGTCGATATAACTGCTTTACGAGCGTCTCGGACTATTCGCACCATGGTTTTGACGGCCAGTTTGCTGTAAGCTTGATATTCTAAGCGTGTCACTGCCCTCCCTATGGTTGCCAACGGTGAGACCGAACGTAGCATGTGTAGCATATGTGTGGTGGTACCTTTGAAGGAGCTACGTGTCGTGCCGATGAAGACTGTGGTTGCACCAGCGTCCTCATTTCTGACTGAACGCACAATCGCGTCTGCGTTGAGCGGTTCGTACGTCAAGACACAGATGCAACCGTCCCAGTCCTCCCTCGCTGGCGTTGAAGTGCTCGGGTAATTCATGGTGAAAGTGAGATTGGCCCAACTCAGCCGTCACCATCGTCAATACGCACGCTGACTGCACACATGTTCGCGACGAGCCGTCGTGCCCGTGTCACTTTACGGAGCGCTTCTCAATTGGTCCTACACCCTCGTGTGTACTCTTTGCCACACGGTGTGCCCATCGACGTGCACCCAGAAGTCGAAGATGCGTTGGCAAACGGTCGACCCGTGGTGGCCCTAGAGTCTACGATCATCACTCATGGGATGCCGTTCCCCACCTCCCTCGAGATGGCTCAGTCAGTGGAGAACATCGTCAGATCCACTGGGAGTATCCCTGCAACAATTGGCCTCATAGAAGGTCGGGTCAAAATCGGCCTCCAATCCACAGAACTAGTCCGCCTTGCAAGCCGAAGCACAGATCCAGTGAAGTTGTCAAGGAGGGATATTGCTGCAGCTATAGCATCAAAGAGGGATGGCGGTACCACATGTAGCTCAACTTTGATATTTGCCGCTCTCGCAGGCATCAAGGTATGACTCACGCTATATGGGAGTGCACTGGGCCCACTACGTTTCCAGATATTTGCTACTGGGGGGTGAGGACCATGCAATGCAACCACTTCAGTTACTCATGCGTTCATAGTCTTGGGGGAGTTCACCGTGGGGGCGAGAAATGTCTGTGTCATCCCAGTTCCCACAGAAATCGACTGAATTGATGATTCTGGCAGCAATGGATATTTCAGCTGATTTACACGAACTTGCTCGCTGTCCCGTGGGTTTAGTTTCAGCTGGGGTCAAGTCGATCTTGGATGTAGGAAGGTAGGCCGTAACATCTTCATGTTGCTTACTTCGTGAGCTCATACACATATGTAGGACACTCGAGTATCTCGTTCGTTGCATTCTTGAACAGTCTCTCCAAATAAACTTGTGCTCAGGGTGTCATCTGTATAGGAAACTCTCGGGGTACCTGTTCTATCATATGCGGTGTCTGATGACTTTCCTGCGTTCTACACCCGCAAAAGTGGTTTCAAGGTTTGTCGAACTATTATCAATACGCCCATGTTTCTAAGGAAGGCTTTACAGTCCCCTTGGAAGGTCGACAACCCAGGGGCCGCTGCTAGGATTCTTTGTATGTGCACCCCTTAACCTCATTCAATCGTATGGTGATCATAATCCGACAGACATACAAAACCAGCTAAGGATGTCGAATGGTGCTTTGTTTGCTGTGCCTATTCCCGAGAGGTTCGAAGCGCAGGGTACTGTATTGCAAGAAGCCGTCGAGACTGCTCTGCGTGAGTCGGAAGAAACAGGCGTATCAAAATCGGGGAAGGAGGTAACACCATGGCTGCTCAAACGGGTTGGCGAGCTCACCGATGGCAAGTCCTTGGAAAGCAGTAGGCAAAGCTTTACAAGTCCCCTTCTTCATTATTCAATATTTGCTAGATGTGGCTCTGATTCGAAACACTGCCCTTGTCGGTGAGTGAGTTGACGAATCTCCTGCGCCCTCATGTGTAACGGCATATTAGGTGGGCAAATTGCTGTGGAATATGCCATGATTACAAGTGGTGATCATGGGAAAAATATTGGTTTCGCAACACACAAAGAACTTGCCGTCGTAACTGACTCCTATTTGCAGCATTTGTATAGCGATTCCCCTATTGGTCCTTCCTCTCGTGCTATCCGGGGCTCTGGGTCAGTCAATTCCGTGCCTGGGAGCGCAGCAAGAAGGAAAACTGGTGCTCAAAACGCTACGGTTGTCGTTGTGGGATGTGCTGCTGTGGACGTCACCTCACAAGCCGAGACGCTAATCAGTCCTGACCGAAAGAGCACCTACCCTGGAAAAGTGTCTATATCGCTAGGTGGTGTTGCTCGCAACATTGCTGAGGCAGCCCATAGAATTTTGTCTGGATCAACAGGAGCTGATGCTGCGACATTGCTTGTGTCTCCAATTGGTGATGATGAATTTGGAAATTTGATCCGTGCTACCACGCAGTCAGTTGGAATGCGAACGGATGGCCTAGCGTCCATTGAAGGTCAACGGAGCGCTACTTGTAATCTACTCCTTGATTCTCGTGGTGACCTACAATGCGGCGTATCTGATATGGATCTCCCACACATGTACAGGGCAGATCAGGTAGGCACGACTTCTCATGAATACTCGTAGTTTGACGCTAGGCTATCTCAGATACTCGGTATTCTGCGGAAGCAACGTCCTCGGTTCCTCGCCCTCGACGGTAACATTTCCTCGGATGTACTTACTGCTCTTATCACAGAGTGTTCCGAGATGGATATTCAGAGTGAGTTGTTCAGTTTTGCGTGACTGTCCAGTGACCCATTTCTGTCAGCATTCTTGTAGGTTGTGTTTATCTATTCCCCTCTCTTGCTAACATGAGGCATCAGTGAACCGACCTCAGTCATCAAGGCATTGCGCATCTTTCCTGCTATAGCTGCAAACCTTGCATGTTCCACCCGATCAGTGATATCGTTCGTCTCACCGAATTTAGCAGAGCTCGCACAGATGTATCAGGGTGCCCGGGACACTTTCAGCTTGACATCTCACGAGCGTTGGTGGCGTATAATCGATAACTTCGGGCTGGAGTCTTCGTTTCGCATGGACTTGGCTCAACTTGCGAAGAGAAAGATCTCGGACGAGGCACCTGATTTGGGCACGTTGTCGTTTATAGCTGATAGGGGCATTGTCCAAATGGCTATCAACCTTCTGCCCTTCTTCCAGCACATCATAATCAAATGTGGAAAATTTGGGGTGATAGTCATGATGCGACTTCATCGAGCAGCAGCACACGGTTGGGAAGCACAATCCAGTGATCCATGTCGTCGACTTGTCATTGTTAACTCCCCAACGTCGGACGAACTCATCGTTATCCAGCATTTCCCTCCCCAACTGATAACCCGTAATTTGGCGCTTAACTCTACGGGAGCTGGGGATTCACTTGTTGGAGCGTTACTGGCTGTTCTAGCACGAGATCCTCACGCCTTCAGCAGTCTACCGGCTCTTTCGGCTGCTATAGATATCGCCCAAAAGGCAGCCATTCTCACTTTGCAGAGTCCGCACGCGGTTTCCCCATCATTATCCTCATTGAATCTCGCGTGACTACTATGGCCCCACCAGAGACCCCACCCGAACCGTCTCACGCGCTATCCGTAGTTTTTCCTTTTCAGTAAATTGTAATGTTTTGCGGTCCTCCTTGACCTTTTTCTCATAATGGGCCTAGATTATTGCTAGGACTAGACGGACGTGGGAAGTGGAGAGAACATACCTGAGCGCCATGCTTCAGGCGGGTGATGATGTTCGCAGCCTCCCCTTTGGTAAGCTTGTCTGTGGCCTCTGCAACGCTGGCCTGGTCTACTGCGCGTTTCCCCCTCCTCTTCCTAATGAATGCCTTTTGGCTTTCTGTGGCTGGAGCTTGCCGCCACCGGGCACTCCGAAGTAAGCTGGTTCCAGATCAGCAATTATGTCGAGCATCCGTATGAATTCATACCCCAACGCTAATGGCCCGCAGAGTAC
>JBBPJT010000075.1:0-65261 GCA_038088895.1 Xerocomus potaroensis | reverse complement strand
AGCCCGATGCATGGTGAGACGACGTTTGTGATTTTATTTTTTTTATTCCTCCTCTTTTGGTCAATCGCGACCCGTGCGCTGTTGCTCTGCATCGCCGAGCATGCCCAACCGCAGGGTATCGGCTCTGACACACGTTTGGGAATCGAGAAGCGGACGCTAGGCGCTGCGCCCAAGACGCGACGTCTTGTGCTGGCGTGCAGCGTCGGAGATGTCGATCGCGATGTCGGAAATGAATTGATTGGATTGTGGACCTCGGAAATGATTGCTGATATATTATAGAGTTGACGGACTCAGTTACAGTCTCTGGTAGTATATCGGATAGTACACCCGCCTGTCATGTGATGGTCGCGGGAAAGCGGGGTTCGATTCCCCGCCAGAGAGTCTTGTTTTTGCACCTCACACCGAATATTAAATCTAGATCATGGCGGTTATAGCACTACTCATGGGCAGAGCGAGGCGCATTAAAAAGAATAGATCAAATCATCGTCTTGTGTCTACATTACATGTGAACCTTGGCGAGTCGCTAGCTTGGGAGATTGCTTTCCTCAAGCCATTTGCGAACCTCCTTCTTGTTCATCATGCTCACCACCCTACGACGTTCCTCCTGTGTGCGATCTCGATACAGCCGCATGATCTGTCCACAGACGCTCCACACATCATCCCAGGGGGCGTCGAACAAGTCCCACCAACAGTTGGGTGGCGTCGAAGGAAGCGAGATACCCAGGTGGCGAACAGCAAGGAGGATCGCAGCACTAACGATGGTGGGCACAGCGTACAGTGCAAACGCCGGGGTCTGCAATCTGAAAAAAAAAAAAAAAAAAAAGCCGTGTTGCTCCACATCAAGGTGTCGTCATTTCCAACTACAAACCACGCACGCGTCGTTGAGGTAACCCCACGCCTTTGCACTCGCATCCTTGTGATTCATGAGGCCGAGCACGCGGAGGTAATTAATGAGCGTGCCGTAGGGCAACACAACGTGGACGTTGAAGCCAAGACGTTTCAGGATCTGCATTTCGGCAACGACGATGGCATCTTTGAGATCATAAAACGTGTTGCCAAAATACGACATGGGTACATATTTGAATTGTTCTCCGTTCTTTCGCGCGGTGGGTGGTGTGAGCGTGTGCGTGGTGCGTTGAAGGAGACAGTCATAGACGTTGATGAGATCACGGATCCGAAGTGGACACTCTTCCAGTTTCGAGGCGAGATAGAGTGCGCCCATGCCCACGTCCTGTCAAGCGGAGGGAGGGTTTCTGTGAAGATCAGAGGTGAGAGGGAAGAGCGTTGCCTGACCCCTATGCTGAATTGCTTCATCGAGGAGGTATACCAGAAACGCTGGTAGAGGATCTGAGCGGTGGCGACAGCCACTTGCTTCCTGGAACGAGCGACGCAATCTACGGGTGGGTCGATAGCAGGCAGGCAGTCCGCACACGCACTGTTTCAAGAGGACACCGGATTCGTGTATGAGTTTGCAACCAAATGCTCTGAGATCTTCTTCTAGTTCTGGTGGGATGCCATCTTCACGCGACGGTGTGCGTTCGATTTGAGCAAGTGTCGCGAGTGGGACGAGGTCAGGCGCTGCCATTCAAGACGTGAAAACCGACACGAAACGAGCGCTGTCCGTCGTCGCAAAGCCAACCAAACAAAATATAGCACCGTGTTTCTACGTTTCGACGACCAAAATACCTGCCATGTCGAATCTCCCCACTAAACCCGACATCTCGAGACCAGCGAGCGCGTGGCCCGAGCCAGGCGATGAACGGCGACCCAGTGGCCCTGGCCGTGCATCGCCAGAGCAGCACCCTCACCAATGGGACGACAGGGACGGTAGGGACATACGCGACCGCGGGAACCGCGCGCGTTACGCTCACAGTGGTCCAAGGTCACCCCACCACTCACGTACCACGGACACTTATATCGCCGGGTCTCGTGATGCATACCATGCTAGGGAATACCGAACGTATGACGACGGACGTGCCTGGGAGGACCGCAGAAGAGACAGAGAGAGGGACCGGGAGCGAGACACAGAGAGGGATAGAGATCGGGGATACTACAGACGACAGAGGGTAGATGATACCTGGACACCCCGGCAAGACTACAGCCAAAGCCGTAGTCGAAGAGGGTACGGTCTAAGGGATGGAGAGTGGCGCGGTCGAGACGACTACAGAAGAGGAAGAGAGAGGGAGCGTGAGAGGAGCTGGGAACGTGACAGGGATCGCGAGCAGGATAGAAGGCCTCCTTCCCCCATCTATCGTCCTGCACCATTATCGCCGCGGCGTGGTGAGTCTGTTCTTTTGCATGTTGAGCGATCTCCTTAATACAGCGCTAGACTACCACCGTGAACATTATTCTCCCCCTCGCCGAGCGCGCCCATCGTACTCCTCCCGAGGGCGTCGGTCGGCTTCCCCCGGGAGCGTAGGGAGCAGGTCCCGCAGATCATCTCCCCTGTCTCGTACGCGACCAGAGTCGGTATATCTCCATCCCACTCGCGATATTTCTCGACCGCCCAGAAGTCCTCGTAGGGTAAGTCCTAGCCCGAATCGACCCTCAGGTCATGGGTCGAGCCCTACCCGAGCACGCCAATCTGCGGAGAGAACGGGCCACCAGTCCCAATCTGCCAGTGACACCCATGGAAAGCCAAGTGGGCCTGAACCTGTTCCAGGAGCGGAGCAATCTACTCAAGGCGCTGCTGTGTTAGATAGAGAAATGGATGTCAAGGGGATCACTGTGACATTGATTAAAGCCAGGGATCGTTTTGACAACCAAGATGGGGAACCGCATGGAAGAGGAGAGTCACCTGTACCGCCAGGTTCGCCGATCGGGTGCCAGCAACAATCAGTGCCAAGTGCCGAAACTGATGGAAAGCCATCAGGTGAGGCGGTAGTCACACAACCGTACCTGCCAGCTATTCCCAGGCACGAAGCGAAATCTAGGTTTAGCGCCGCATACGAGAGTGAGGTGGGTCCGATTAATCCAGAGAGTTTAGTTGATTGACACCAACTTTTTTTTTTTTTTAAAAAAGTATAACCGGCTGGAAACCCACCGGTCTCATGCGGCTGCAGAATGCCGACGGTGTCTTAAGGCGAGTCGTCGCGCATTCCACGAGTTGGATATGACCACGCTTGACTTGCGTGCAGCGCAACAACGCCGAGAACTTGCAGAAGCACACCGTAAAAAGGCACATCACGGACAGCTTGGGATTGATGCCGAGAGCGTGTAGAGAACAAATGATCGTTCGTAATATGTAGTACATTAACGCGAGCACGAAAAATGATTGCACACAATATGTGTCCGAGATGGGATCGGAGGATACGGCGCAGAACAAACACAGATCTGAAACCGAGCGGTGGGTCAGCGGCGGATGCGAAACGCGAAGTGGACATGCTTGCATTGCCCCAAGTAACTGCGTAGCTGACAAGTGGAACTGCGCCGCAGAGGGGGTGGGACGAGTGGTCGGCCGAGCGCAAAAGATAATTGCCGTACTACGACACACCGGTTCTCCGCCGTGTCACCGGGGCGACATAAGGCGGTGGGTGAGCCTAGCGTCAAACAGGCACTGTACTGTGCACCTGGTTTTTGCTGATAGTGGAGATGAGGAGGTAGAACGGCGATAGGAAAGAGAATGACTGACCGAGATGAGGGCGCGGAGCATTTGCATTGTGTCGGATGAATGGTACGGCATCGGTGGCGGAAGGAAGAGGACAAAGGTGGGATAGAATGGAACGGGGGAAGGGACCCCTATACGTCATAGGGCTGTGGCGAGGGCGAACCAGACAGAGAAGAAGCAACACCAGGGTGCGGGATGCATGTGGGTGATGCCCGGTATGATACAAGTAAAGTATGGTGTAAAATATGATGCGAGTACATATGCGGCGTGTAAGAGGCACCTGGTACCATCAGATCGTTGTGGGTGGCGTCAAGTGGGAATGCGACAAGAACAATGCTGAAACGTGACAGATGTGAGAGAATAATGGAGCCAAGGCGGAAAGGAGAGACCTTGGGAGGCACAAGATAGATAGGAACGCATATAGATAGCCTACGAGCGGGGACGGGTTTTTCCGGCACGATGAGAGGGAGTGGCTGACGAATGGTCCCTGGAGCGATGAGGGAAGCGAGATTTCCGGCGATGGGTAGGGGTGCGCCGTTTTGGCTGTGACTGGACGGGGACGGGTTCGTCATCGATGTCCCGTTTCCGTTTTGCGGGACGATGGGTGTACGGGGGATGGGAGAGATCCTCGTCGGTGTCTGGGAGGTCGAACTGGAGGAAAGTGGGGGAGTGGTATGGGAGGGGACGTGGTGCAAGGAGGGGTACGTTGCAGACGACACGGATGGCATCAAGGGGGGATATGTCAGGTGAGATAGAAGAAGCGGTGAGTGAGGGAGAGGGTGGAACTGTGCTGTGATGTCAGTTTGTATGGGGAAAGGGACGAGTGAGGCGCACGGAGGAGGGTTGTTTGGGGGAGGGATTGGAGGGGATGCCAGTTGGCAAGAATGTTATCGAGGGGGGAGAGCATCGGGAGATGGGAGACACGAAGAGAAAGGGGAAGGGCACATCGTGGGGGGTGTTTATATGCGGTCAAGGTGAGACTCGGTTGGTATACGCATACGTAAACGGGAGCTGTCTTCATTCATTCATGTCCACCATCAAGCACGTGCTCAACGCAGTCCGTTCTCATTCACCCCCTCCCTACTCTGTCCGTCGCAACTCGCGTGGTTCACTGCCCGTCTACTCCGACATTCGCAACAACGCAACTCGCTATCTCTTACTTATCAGAAATATCGACGGTCACGTTCACGTCCGTCTCTCATCCACGTTCTCCGTCCCTGTCTCACCATCCCGACAGTCTCTCGCACAGGACCTCAGACTGTCCCTCTTCCCCCCAGGCTCACAACATGCACAGCGTCTTGCTGTCAGAGTGCAACATCAGAGGCACATCATCCTCTCTGGCGGGCGCTTCAAGCGCGACGTGTTGACATGGCTCACAGCCAAAGGTTTCTGACACCCCTGCCTCTCATGCCACAATCCCCGCTTAGTGCCCGTACGCGCCATCTCAGGTCTCACCGCATCGCACGTCTGTAGTGATCTGTCGTTAAATAGCCGTTGTATCCAATTCATGTCCCTCTTCCGCAAGGCACAGGGTCCTTCTGATTCTCTGTCCTGCCTTTTGCTTGTCTCGAGTGCGACGTCCAACGCAACTGGAATGAGACATGTCGCATCATCGTCGCCGCCTTTTTGTTCTTTGCCCGGGTCTTGCCAGTCGTGATGATCATTCCGACCGCTCATACTATACTATTTTACATTTACATTATTTTCCACGCAATAATCGTCATTCCGTCCCGATACCCGCCTATTGACTCACTCCACCTCTCCGAATCACTCCACGCCATCTCTCTCTCTTCTTTTTGACCATGTCCACCACCGCAACCGGCCCCGTCACCGCTTCCGTCGGTCCACCAGCACCACCGGCACCCACCCGCTCCACCCAGCGTGATGGCGGAAACACCAGTCTCGGCACTTTCGGAGTATGCGTCTCCTCTTCGTGTCCTTTTGTCCCCTTCACGTTCCGTAGGTCAAGTCCGGTCTGGCACAGATGCTCAAGGTTCATTCACACACCGCTTCATTTAAATAAAAAAAAATCTAATCTCCATCTTCAGGGGGGTGTCATCATGGATGTCATCAACGTCGAGCAGGTAATCCCTCTCGCTCATCCATAGTCCACAAGTCATTTTCTCCAAATAAACTAGGCTCGTATCGCAGAAGAGGCAGGTGCTTGTGCCGTCATGGCACTCGAGCGTGTTCCTGCCGACATCAGAGCAGAAGGGGGTGTCTCGCGAATGGTAACGTCACGCGATCCCGTTTCACGCCCGCATCTCATCGTACGCCGCAGAGTGACCCCGCAATGATTAAGGACATCATCAACGCTGTCACTATCCCTGTAATGGCTAAAGCCCGAATCGGACATTTTGTCGAGGCACAGGTATGGCTCTCACGTTTCTTTATTCCTCTTCCCATCTTTTGGTGTTCTCGGATCTAGATCCTTCAAGCGGCTGGTGTCGACTATATTGATGAATCAGAGGTGTTGACACCCGCTGACGAAGAGCATCATATCAACAAGCACAGTTTCAAAATCCCCTTTGTATGCGGAGCCCGCAATTTAGGCGAGGCATTACGCCGCATCTCCGAGGGCGCTGCATTCATCAGGACAAAGGGTGAGGCTGGTACCGGCAACGTCGTCGAGGCCGTCCGTCACCAACGTACCGTAATGAGCGAGATTCGCAAGGCGAGCGTCATGAGCGAAGAGGAACTTTATGCATATGCAAAAGACATACAAGCACCATTCCATTTATTAAAGGAGACTGCCCGACTGAAGCGGCTACCTGTTGTCAATTTCGCCGCTGGTGGTATCGCAACTCCTGGTGCGTGCATGGAAACCCACGTGCATGTGAATCGTTTTAAGTCCTCGACATAGCGGACGCTGCACTCATGATGCAGCTCGGCTGTGATGGAGGTGAGTTGACATCTCGCGAACCTGAACCGCCCAAATAATCATGTGCCTCCAAGTATTCGTCGGATCCGGTATCTTCCATGTAAGTCTTCTGCGCCGCGTTTGATGTGAAACCTGATCAGTCTCGCCATTCGAGTCTGGCAACCCGGCCAAGAGAGCAAGGGCCATCGTCCAAGCAGTACGTCCCCCGGGTCCTCACGAGCCACACATGCTGATTCGCAACTCCAGGTCACACATTATAATAACCCGAAAGTCCTGGAAGAGGTATGCGACAACCACGGTGGATCGATACAAACCTGACATCGAGATACGCTTGCGGCAGATTTCCGAGAACCTTGGAGCACCCATGGTCGGTCTGACGATGTGAGTCACACATTGTAAACCGACTCATACGACGATTCTCATTTCTCTACACAGCAACGCGAACATCAAAGGGGGGCGTCTTGCAGAAAGGGGAAGATAAATGTCTTTAGATGGGGCACTACTAGATCACATGTAGAACATCTTATCCAGCATATTCTGGTGAGCTGCTCGGAATCCGGCTTTCCATCGTTCGAGGTCGAAGCCGCTCTTTCCGGAGGAAACCGAAGCAGAACTGTCATCATATTTGAGCTCCGGTGCGAAATGGAAGTTTGCACGGCCGCAAATGAGCTATTTTCGTGATGAGTGCGCTAGAAGCTCTCGCAGGTAGTCCACATACATCAGCATCTAATGGTTGAGATGAGTGCGAATCAAAAAAAAAATCATGTATCAAAATCGACTTACAATACACCGGGGCGGGGATCGAGACAGACCGAGTTGCTCGAGCATAAGAATGGCACAGGACGAATGAAAGTTCCTGCAAGCTACAGTGGCATTCAGCGACCGTGGCTATTCTCATAGGTCCGTAAACCTTACCTGTCTGCGTTGTTCGAGAAATTCTCGTCTAAGATGACGATATAGTGAGAGGGCCGGCTCGCTGGAACGTGATCGCAAATCCAGGACGGATAGGCAGTACTAACCAAGCTACTTACTGCCCAACAAACCACCATGGGATTGCAAGTAATAGTCTCTGGCAATTGGGTTTCCGATACCCTGGTCAGCAACAAATCCTGCGGGGCAGTTTCCAGATCTGTCCGCCTCCTGGCTGCAAAAGTATGGTTTATTCCAATGGTCCTCAAAAATCTAATAGAAACCCACTCGTTCCGCGGGAAGAATCGAACGTGGTGGCTGGGGCGCGACGTCTAGCATGACATTGGGTATAGATAATTTATACTGACCGTTTGCCAACGACAATGAAAGTTATCTTGGGCTTATCCATTTCCACGTTTCGCTCCTTCCAAATCCGATCAACAGCAGCTTGAAAGCAAATCAGTGGAGTACACTTGAATCAAGGAAGCGGAACTTGCCTCTGATGTCTTGAATCTCTTTCTCCGCAACCTTGACATACTCACCCTCGGACAGTCCATCCCGGAAAAAGATAATTCTAGAAGGGGGAGAATTTCTCCTGCCAAATTGATTGATTGCTCCCTGATGGGCACTCAAAACTCCATCATTTTTTTGGGGGAAGCATTGAAACACACTCACATATACCATGTATTTCAGCTGGTCTATAGTTTCCAAACGAGGGGGCTGAATAGTAGTATAGGCGTGGTACTTCATTGCCAGTCTATCAAAAGATGCAACGAGAGAAGCTACAGAAGGTTGGTCGTGAATGCCTGGTGCGGGATGGCCTACATCAGCCCCTGTTTTCAGTCAGCCGAGTTTTCCAATGAAAAAAAGTAAGGCTCGAGAATCACCCATGATTATAAATGCTGCACGACCAAGTTCAGATAGTATTCTGGATTCAGGGGCCGCATTAATACCACCGAGCTTCGCATTGATCCTTCAGATAGGAATTAAAGAGAAAATTCCTCGATACAGTATGAGTTTGAATGCATACTTCATTGCCACGTTATTGCAGTACTGATCATTGGCACGAGCAATCTTGTCAACGCGCTAAACAAAGTCAGGAGATGGTTGGTTGGTTGCAGAGATAGGACTTACAACACATTGTGTGACAACCTGAAATAAACTTACATCACCCTTTGATCTACTACGAAGCGATAAATTACATACCCCTTCCTGAACATCACCATAATGCTTAACTTGAAATCTGATGTCTGGAGCGGATGGAGGAAGTATGACCAAAATCAAGTCAAGCCTACCAGAGGCTTTTTTGGTGACTTGGTCCAAGTCCTACATATGTAAAGTATGAAATTCAGTATGGCCTTCCACATAAGGACACTAACTCGAGTAACACTGGCACCAGATCCATTGATATAAACCAGCGGAGCTTCCATTTCTTCTACAATTTAGATCACTCGTGTATGGAAAGTCAAGGAGCTTACCCATCCCTGACAAGGTTGAGCTACGAGCGGGACAGGAGGACGGATGTTTTACGCACCCAACTTCCTGCAATTCTCCTGGATCATTGACACAAACCTCTGGTTTGCTGACTTGTCCCTGTTGCTGTTGGGACTGTAATCAACTACAGCCCAGCATTTAATGTCCCGTGGTTCTTGGAACCTCTGGTTCACTGCATTCCAAGCCCCAAATTTTGGGGTCTAAATCAAGTAAGGAACAACATTTGGCCGCAAAAATAACGACAGTTTACCAGTCCAGAAGCCCCATATCGCATGGAGGGGGGTGATAAAACTTTACCGTCAATAACAACGGGCGTCGTAGATACCTCCATCCCAGCATCTTTCACAAAAGGTGACGAAGCATGGTTGGCCTTTTAAAAGCACCGGACAGTTAAGGAGACATGATACAAGTTATGTCAGCCTGCTTACAGCTCCTGCACCCACGACGCCACGGCAAATGGCGTCAAGCCGGTTCTTGGGCCTATCGGAAGTGAACTCCACCATCTTCTTAGTCATTTCTTGCGGCAATCTGTTCGCGAATCGCTGGCCGGGCGCCACCTTGCACACCTCGATGGGTACAACACTGCCACCTCCAATCTTAACCCCAACAGCATCGGGAAATCTGAGGGTGATGTTATATGCTACCTTGAAGTACGCCTATTTGCAGTAATCAATGAAAGAAAAGAATACAGCATAGCGACGAACGTACCTGAACTGTCGTACTCTGGGACACCCCTTCTCTCTCCCACGAAAACTGTTGTTGCCCAGCATGAGGAATGATAGATTCGATTTTCTTCTTGCCTTTACGATGCGTGAATGTTATAAATACACCCTTGAAAAACTTTTTGAGCCTCGAAAGTTCCGGCCCCTCGCTCAGGTGAAGGGCACGAGGGTTGGATGACCCTAGAAAACCAAGAGCAACATCGAACATGGGTCCTTCTTGATAACTAAAAACAAGCGATCAGCAGGACTCTCGAGATTGTAGAGGGTGCATACAGAATTCCGCAAGATGTGTCGATGTTTACAATGAGCGTCCGCAAGGCAGGACGAACGCTCCTAGGCACCCGTAACACTCGTGTCTATATTCATCATCGAACACGAAAAATAAAAACACGCGCACTGGTAAAACCCTTTCCAAATTTCGAGTCCACCTCCGAGAGATCTACTGCCAGCCTCTCGACAGAAAAAAGCCTTTACATTGTTGGGATAGGAACTAGGCGGTGGTGAACATCGGACCCAAATAGGCAAATAACTATAGCTCACAGGTTAGGAGCTTGACGCACAATGAGTTGAATCAGGTTGAGTGCAACCGCCGCACGGGGTGTAAGCTGTGTGGTGTGGCCATCGAGGAGGCGCTGAAGATCTCTGAGACGTCATGAACGAATGGGTTTATTGCACCCGGAACTTTCTCACTCAAAAGTTATTGGCGCTGCATCAACACGCTTCAAAGCAACTTGACGAATCCCGCGCGTCTGTCCTGGATTTCCAGCGGGGCGGTCTGTCATGTTGACATTAAACTACCAGATGGCGGGATCAATATATTATTATGGTCCGTCTGACTCCCTCACCGTGGATGCATTTCCGAAAGAAAGGACGACGGAGGAGTACGCGATAACACCTCCATCATAGATGATCTTGGGCTTGAAAATAGTTGGTTGGGTATGGTTTTGAAGTCTCTCGAAAACTTCGATACGTCGACGCGCGTTCTTTGTCTGTGACAACTTCTCATCCGCAAACGCTACGGAATGCAAGAAAGGGTGAGCGGACACGACACACGAGCGTGGAAACAACTGTCATACTCACACACTACGCAAATGTCGAAGCGGAGACATTGTGAGGACGATCAGTGACGCAATGATGGCCATCTCACCTTCATACTGATAATACTGTTTCTTGGGGAGACCGGTGATCTTGAAGGAGTTTGTGACGACCTGAAGTCGGCGCGGGCCTTGCAAGGAGCCGCCAGGATGAGACATTGGATATATAGTATACGATTGAGAGAAGCGAAAAGATATGTAACAGCAGAAATACTTGCGGGCGGTCACCACGTTTTATGTACTGGAGTCAGATCGATAAGACGGAAGCGGGTGATCGCCTTGTGTCCGCATGAGTAAATATGTGCCGTTCTGAGAGACGGCCAGCGGTAGTATTACCCACGACACTATCTTCAGACGGCGGTAATTTACACGACAAGACGAGTAGTTTATACAGCTGACAGCACCCCGAGTCGACCGAAAAAAAAGCACCCACAAGACTTAAAAAAGGTCTCTGCTAGAACACCACAAATACGCTCATTCAGGAGCATCTCCTCTGCCGCTGTCTTGAACGAATCGGGCCGATGAGGAGGTCATACTATCGTCCACAACCTCGTAAACAACAGCACGGATGCCTCTATGGGACGAGTTAATAGTGCGGAGGTAGCATGGCTCGAGGACTTGAGTCTGTATCAATCATTGCGTGACGGGTAGCACCGTATATGGGCTCGCCTTTTCTGGTCTCGAGTGGGTTGATAATCGCTTATAGCCATCTGTACATGGACTATCGAGGTAAAGCTGAGCCGGGTTGCGCAAACAACGGAATGGACTTACGCACGGTAAAGAGTCGCCGTTTTCATCAGGTCAGAGAGAATGCTGAAACAGGGTGTCCGAATTACATGCGAACGGGGAAGCTGAGTCGTGCAGGGTCTCAATCTCCGCTTTTCAGTCGCCTAACGTGCTACCCACCAAGCGGAAATGGTCAATGGAGAGCGCTGGAAGAATGGTCCAGTACGACCGCAAACCCAATTCTACCGCAATGATTCCTTTGTTATCAACATCTGCAGTTCAATCAGGAGTAGCTACATTACTCTGAGGCTGTACAGGCGGTCTCCATCCGTATGGTGTCGGTCGCATGTGTGTACGGGCCGAATCCTGAGCAATGCTTCGATGAATCCACCAGGGAGAGAGGCCGTGCATTGATTCAGTTCGCTTGCAAAAAATTAGGGCAGGCGCTCGCATGGATCGCCATGTCTCCCTGCCGCTCAGCCGTACACCGATTTTTGATTACTGACCGATAAGTCGTCTAAGACAACATCGGGGAGACCCTGAAACACATGCATTGCCAGGATCTCGCTTGAAAATTAAACCCGCTGTTCAATGACGTACGGGGCACTTTGTTGCAGTTGCAAAGTTGATGCCTCCGAACGTTCAGCGAATCATGACATTGGATCTTAGAGTGCGGGTAGATGTGTATATTCGAGAGAACAATTAAAAGGCATCCTACCCGTCTTTCATCCGAGTCCCCCTTGTCGCCACGCAAAGCCGAGTTTCTCTCTCCAAACCGGAATGGTCGCAGGACCGGATCATCGTTGAGGCTTCCTACTAGGGATCCGGTAGACGTCCTGCAGAGTAAAACGGATTCGTTCGTCCAAAAAAAAGCATGGGCATGTTCAACAGGAGATAGAGCGCACGTTGCAAAGTAAAGACTAGAATTAAAAAAAAAAGACAAGCAACACACCGAGGCAGGCTTTAGATGGCAACCAACAATGTCCAACTAATTTAACAGTACTCTGGAGAGAAGGTGATATGTAAATGAAAGAATATCGCTCCTATTGTACCTCAAACGTGGTGCCGACGATAACCTCGAATGAAGCTAATGCCAGAAAAGACATAAACATATTTGCTAGTACACCTACGGTGTCCCCATTTAGCAGCATCCGCCCGACTGCTGTTGCTGCACAGATTGTCCAGGGGTGATGGTCGACGACTTCGCCCCACCAGCGGGTGTTGATGTGGATCCCATTCTGGAATAACTTGGTACTGCAATGCCGAGTATTCTACGAGATCACCCACCTATCTTTGATTTGCTTAGCCATGGTCAAGAAAGCTTGCTCGACATTCGTCGCATTCTTGGCAGAGGTTTCCAAGAATGGAATTGTCAACTGGTCGGCAAATTCCTAAATAAAGTTAGGAGGGGTGGACAAGGGTACATCAGTCATAAACTCGTTACCTTTGCCACGCTGTACTCGACCACCTTCTTGCTCGTAAGGTCAGACTTGTTGCCCACTAACAACTTGTTGACACCTTCCGAAGCGTATCGATCAATTTCCTGAAGCCATTGCTTTACGTTTGTAAAAGTATCTGGAAGGCGCGCGCTTAGCAACCATCGTCGAGGGGATGAATAAGTTTACCATTGTCCGTGACATCGTACACGACAATAATGCCGTGTGCACCCCTGTAGTATGAAGAGGTGATTGTGCGGAATCTTTCCTGGCCTGTTCACGGTTTTTTGAAAAGTAGATGTAAAGAGTCAGAAGAGTACGGACCGGCAGTGTCCCACTGTAGTATGCAAGGATGGTGTCAGTCACTTGTGTAAGACACGGCATTACAATCCAAGTAGCAAGGCCCGTGATGACTCGTGGCACAGGGACGGCAGGTTGCAAAGTGGAGCCAAAAGAAAAACTCACAATCTGGAGCTTGACAGTCTTGCCCTCGAGCTCGATAGTACGAATCTTGAAATCTACGCCGATGGTACTGATATAGCTCTCCGTGTATGTATCATCTGCAAACCGAAGAAGCAAACAAGACTAGGTGGCAGCAAATGAGTAAAACGATGTGGATTGCTACTGTGCAAAACGGACCTTTCCTACACCAGAGTCGCCAATGAGAAGAAGCTTGAAGAGATAGTCGTATTCGCTGGTATGCATGGTGGACGAAACAAGCTTGGATGTCGAACTCAATAGCAGTAGCTGAAAGGGCGGGATGAAGTTGGGTGCTGCGTGACGCGTGGCGAAAGCGTGACTGTACTGCCACATTCTACCCAGACACCCACACAACAACACAAGACAATTCCATTCATTCAGCAACGGGTCTTTCATGTCATTTCGTCATTTCTACAACGAGAGAACGGTGTTACAGTTCTGGATAGTAGACCCATTCTAACCGAGTGTTCGCCCAAGGTAAATTCTGAAGACAATGGGTGGCCTAATTACTGTTGATTCGACGTCTCTTTAATTCCCCTGCATACCTTGAGGGCACCTTCAGCATTGTCTGGAGTCACTCCCCGTCCATCTTTCCGAGTTTCTTCGGTTCGACGACGCGATGGCAAAAAACTTCATGTAGCCAGCCGTTGACTATGATATGCTTGTCACGTGATTGATATACAGCTGGGGTTGGTCTCCATCACAGCTTGACACCTCACGTAGATTTTTTGACTCTACTACCTTATACAAGCCCTGTGCAAGTCAGCTGAGCGCACCATGGAACCGTCATACCAAGCTGGTGCTCGCCGACCGGACCTGAAGAAGAAGCTTGTCGTAGTGGGCGATGGTGCGCGGGACAGTTTGTTCGTCCTTTACACACCGTTCAATAATATTATACTAAGGCGGGTGCGGAAAGACGTGTCTCCTCATCGTATACGCGGAAAACAGGTTTCCAGAGGTACGTACACATCCATGCCTTTGCTCGGTTCGGCAGCTCAGTGAACAGCTACATGCCAGTCCTATATACCAACTGTATTCGAAAATTACGTGACGCAGATCCAGTTCGAGGGAAAGCTAGTAGAACTCGCACTCTGGGACACCGCAGGACAAGAAGAGTATGATCGATTACGACCGCTGAGTTACCCCGAGAGCGACGTGATTCTCATCGTCTTTTCAATCGACTTTCCAGTTAGCCTCGAAAATGTTCAAGACAAGGTTTTTCATCCTAGCTTAGCTTCTATGACATTCACACACTGAACTACAGTTTCAAGTGGTATCCCGAAGTAGCACATTTCTGCGAGGGAACACCTCTCATTTTGGTTGGGACCAAGATTGACCTACGAAGAGATGACCACACGCGACGTATGCTCAGTGCGCAGGGGCAGGTACCAGTATCAACCGAGCAAGGCGCTGATGTGGCAAAGGAGATCGGGGCCAAATATGTTGAATGCTCGGCAAAGACTGGCACTGGTGTCCAAGACGTCTTCAATCTCGCCCTCAGAGAAAGCATGAAAGGCCGATGGGGAAAGATTGTGAAACATCGGGGTTGCGTAGCTGTCTAGCTCGATGGGGTATACTCAGAATAGGCTGTCACGCTGTCTTGCATCGAGTATGTGTACGTACGGATCTCTCTTGCTATTGCATTTCATAGAATCATGGACAACTTTATTGTTCCTTGAGTTGGGAAGACTGGAGCATATTTGCAACCCTCCAAGAGCGATACACAAGCCATAAGAATGCTAAGAAGACGACGGTTGCAGTCCCCACCTCAACGAAAAGCAAATCATGCTTAGAGGCCACGGGAATTTGAAGCAATGCCTTGTGCGACGATACACTAGTAATAGAAAAGAACGCCAACGAACCGAGCATAGTGGAATTCGTTACAGGTGGATCTAGGGAAAAGGCGGGTGATACTCGTGCTGAAACGGATTTGAGAACGTTGCACGAAACACCGTGTGGCATACATACTAGAGGGTGGACAGGCCCAGAAGCAACGAGGAGAAGATATGGTGATCGAGTGGAGTGGTCCACAGGCACTGCTTGGTTCGCCATACCGCGCATGGACCGGGATATCTATAACAACTTGTTTCGGATGAGGAATGGTAGGGGTGGCATTTATGAGCAGAGCGGGACTGGCAGTTTGATCTAGGGCGAACACGGGGAGCTCCAGGTTTGATTCTCCCCAGAACTCAAAGGAAAGACGGTGGTCAATGAGTTCGTGTCTGTCGATGATGATGCTTTGGGGAAACGAGTACAGTGCAAAGAAATGGCAGTGTGGATCAGGAGAGTCCAACGCGATGACTGTGGACAGTGCTGAATGAAATGCACGCCGTGGTTGGAGGGAATGCGAGACCACTGTCGGGGACATCGAGCTGGACTGGAACTTACATTTACACACACGTGCTCACGGTAGTACAACCAACCTTGATTTAGAACCGAAACGCGATGGAACATCACAAATGTGTTCAGTTTCCTCTTATTTCTTCCCAGGAACCGCTCGGGATCTTGGACGACATGCAGGTCTCGGACAGCCCCGTCGACAACGTCCCCGCCCCCTTGACAGACTCCCCAAATCCACCAGCCATATTTGCTGCTGGTGGACCAATGTACGTCAGATCGTTGACTGGCAGCAAAGCCGATCTGTCTCACAGGCATCCAGGCTCAGGCGGTTTGATGAATCTGCTGCGTCTAGTCGCAAAGGCTCTCAGGCACCGACCCCCCCACGCTCCGTGGTCGGTATCGGAAACAAAGGTGTGTATTCATCGTCGACTCTCCCTGCCAATCTTCCAACAAGCATCGCAAGTCCCGAAGCCGGACTATTCCGAGGCCAAGATCGTTCTTGCTATGGTACACTACTTTCCCCCGTCTCTTCCCAGCTCTGAATGTGTTGTTCAGGTGGGGCTACCAGCCCGCGGAAAATCATACCTTAGCAATAAGCTCACGCGGTATCTCAAGGTATTTGTTCCCATCATTGACGTGTTACATTTACTAAGTCGTCCCTCAGTGGTTGGAATATAATGTCCAGGTAAACGTGTTTGCTAAATCCCTGACAAACACCACTAAGATTCTTCGTCAGGTGTTCAACGTTGGGCAGCTTCGCCGTTCTCGTGCCAGACAAAAGGCATTACAGTAGGTATTGATGGTTTTCCATCGTTCATGTATTCATATTACCCACAGGAGTGGGATCAAGGAAGACCATACGGCAGACTACTTTAGTCATAATAATGTCGAGGCAACCAAGAACCGTGACAAGTTAGCAGAAGACAGTTTAGAGATGCTGCTGCGGTGGTTGAAGAATGGAGGTAATGTAGGTATACATGGTGAGATATCTTTGAGAGTTTCAGATCACACGCTGACTATCCCGCAGATGCTACAAACAGCACACGAAGCCGGCGGTAGGCACCAACCTTTTATCTTTATTCGCAGACCTGATAGCGCTACAGAGCTAAAATCGAGACAAGGGTTGCTAAGGAAAAGGGGATCCATGTTATCTTCATTGAATCGGTCTGCAATGACCCCGTCGTGATAGCGGCTAATGTGGCTCTTAAAGTTTCTTCGGGCGATCCGGACTACAAAGACCTCCCAAAAGAGGTTGCTCAACGCGACTTTCTTAGACGCATCAAGCAGTACGAAGCCGTTTATGAGACTATCACAGAACCCCATCTCTCATACCTTCGAATAACCGACGTCGGAAATGAGGTCACACTCTCACGTATTAATGGGTATTTGCAGAGTCGCATTGCGTTTTACCTCATGAATCTCCACGTAAAGCCCAGAAGTATCTTCTTCTCTAGGGTGAGGCATTCCTCCGGGTACATGGGAGCAAGGCTGAGAACTGGCTGCAGCACGGGGAAAGTCAATTCAATCTTGAAGGAAAAATTGGCGGAGATTCTTCATTGTCCGAACGCGGTCTTCAATATGCTCGAGCGCTCCCGGAACTTATCCGTAAACATATTGGGGATGCGGCGTTGACTGTAAGTCAACTCTCCGTTCTTTGCGTCCATTCCACAAGTAATGTATGTCGGCAGGTCTGGACCTCTACCCTACAGCGTACAATTCAGACAGCACGATATCTTCCGTACCCTAAACTTACATGGAAATCCTTGGATGAACTAGATGCTGGTGTCTGTGATGGAATGACATATAAAGAGATCGAGGTCAGCGAGTCTTGCCTTCCACAAAATGTGGTGTCTCTAATATCTGCCTAGCAAGCATACCCGGATGACTTCGCCAATCGTGATGAAGATAAATTTAATTACCGTTATAGAGGAGGAGAGTCCTACCGCGATGTGGTTGTGCGACTGGAACCTGTTATAATTGAACTTGAACGACAAGAAAATATCATCATTTTCGGTCATCAGGCCATTTTGCGGTGCCTGTAAGTTCTCATATCATTATGCTGTTCCCGGGGATTAAAGTTAGCTGTGGCTTAGTTACGCCTACTTTCATGACTTACCGCAAGTGGACCTCCCTTACATTAAAATTCCGTTGCATACGGTCATCAAGCTAACTCCCAAGGCTTATGGCTGTGATGAAGAGAGGTATCAATGAATTTTTGCCAGTATATCCGGAGTGTCTGATAGCAGTTTTCTTCAGGTATACGCTTCCTATAGGGGCTGTAGACACCCATCGACCCAAGCCAAATGCTCCTCAAGTTGAAATACCCATGGTGGCATCATCTGCACGAGAATATTATGGGAATCATGTATAGCAGATAGAGTTACATGCTAGAACCGATCGTAGCACTAGAGTTGTAACAACTCAACTTCCCTCAATCATACCCATGAATTTCGGTCCGAGCGGCCCGACTGGTTCAAGCGCTTGCCCCGGGACGTGAAACAATCAATGTCCACAATTTTCTGGCCGCGTGATGTTCTTCATGATGGTTATTTCTATGGTTGGATCAAATACCGCACTGTCTGTGTAGCTGGCGTCCTCAGCACAAATACGGTGAGCTAAAACCAAGTTCAAACTCACTCGACCCATTGCTCACCCTAGCTAGCAGCGGGCCGACGCCGAGGCAACCCTAGCGAACGCCATTCGGTCGAATGATTCTCGAGCACTTCTCTCCTTGTGTGGGATACCAGCCATCCTCGGATACGCTACTTTCGTGTCCTCTCACACGTTCACTGGGCCGTACATAAGGGATCACGACACGTCACTGTAGCTTCAATTTCAGTCCATCTACCCAGCAAAGACTAATTGCATCATTAGAGACCCATTCAGTTTCGTATACTACAGCCGCCATGCTAAAAGGTCCATGAGGTTCTATGCCGCAGGGGTCGACGCGTTGCCCATGGTCGATGGAACGACGTCACCGACGGAGGTGTCCCTTGCCCAAGACTTTACGCGGAGGGGAAGTATAAAAACTAATATTCCTAATTACCAGCTCATGGTTAATATGGTGAGTAACGCTTCGCTCTGGTCCGCTATTTCGAACCCCGGCACACAGTGGAACACAGCAAAGTCACTTGAAGAAGTTGTAGAAAGGAGTTGGAACAAGTCTCTGGAGTATGACTCTAGGGGAGATACGAAGCAAACGTTTGAGCAGCGGAAATATCATATGATGTCCCCGTCCCTTCCCGGTGTTTTTTGGGCACGTGGTTTTTTGTCAAGATTAAGAGAGATTAGTTTAGCAGGTTCGTGCCTTTCTGCCGACTGAAATATGCGCTCAAATTCGCTTTAGTGCGACAGACAGAAGGGAGGGCTGAGATGTTGTATCAGCTATCGCGGCGGCGGCGGCACCTCCGAATTAGTGAGGATCCGGCACTCTCAAGTCAAGCATATAACAGGTATTTTAATCGTTTATTAGAACTTTTTCCCTCACGAAACATCGTCAAGGCACTATAACAGTATCTGGGTAATCTTGAACGATCTGATCATTGGTTTGGTATTTCGCGAGTTCCTTTGCCAGAATCGGGATATCCTCAATGTCATGGTAACTGATGGCCTCGAGGTATTCCGGTTTTGCTGAAAGTTTACCCATCCATGCTCATAGTAGGCGGATAGAATACCCTTTCTGTCCGTATTCAGCGGTTACTACTTTGGCTAGACAGCTGGCCCGCAGGGTTGAAACTCAATACGGAACTGAGCAGATTTTATTCACATGGGTTCATAGGTATCATAATAGGATGGACGAGTAGGTCTCCACCTATCTTTAATTCGCAATCAGCTTACTCTCCATCGAAGAACTCCTACACCGTAGCCTTTCACTGTTACCTACCGTTAGTTTTGTCATGGAATCTGCCAGTCTTCTTGGCATGACAATGGTTCTCTCGTTGTCCTTGGATATAATCAGTCTTCTCACTGCTCACCTACATGTTTGTTACCTGATCTCCTCGACAATCTATCGACACGTGCTTTTACTGATCGGTTCACTGTGGAACCTTTTTAGAGGTGCGCTTTTCATCTTGGCTACTATCTCATTTACAGTGAACGTCAAATGACAGGTAGGCGATACAACCCCCTACGAAATCGCACAGACCCATGGGATTATGATGTCGACCAACTGTTGCTCGGGACCATTTTGTTCACGCTCGCTGCCTATCTTTTCCCGACGATCCTAGCTTACTATGCACTATTTGCGTTGGTAAAATTATTTGCCTATCACAATCCCGGGTGTAATCCTGAATACTCTGCGTTAGATGCGGCTTGGAACAATCGTTCTATATGCTAGCTGCGAAACGTTGCTAGCATTCATGAACCACTTCCCGTTGTTTGCCATTATGCTGAGGTGCAAAGATCCTCAGAGACTGCCTGGTAAGTAGAGTAGAGACGATCCCTCTTCTCTGCGATTTAATGACTAGGGATCCAGGGGACACATACCTGCAGGTGAATCACACTGTTGCCGGTTGCACTGTCACGGTCAAGGTATGATGGTTGGACTTGTTTGGGTGCTATGTTGATCTTTTGTAGAGTCACCCACTGCCATATGCAGTTGTTTTCGCACAATACGGTGGGTTTATTTCGTTCTTCTACTGCAGGGTATTAACATGTCTTGCAGCTGGTCTCTGGCGGCGACTCGCGCAACATTACCATCCGATCCGTCTCGGAAGGAGGCTTCTACAAGGGCAAACGCTTAACACGTTTCCCCAAGAGGATCCGAATAACCGTCACTAGACTAATAAATCAGGAAGTGCTCGATGCATGTTCTACGTATCTGCCATTGTTATTCCTAAAAGCTGATCAGGAGGGGTTCTTTTACATCACCTGGGGTGCCTACCTCGCCTCTGATTCTACTTCGATGAGTTTGCGCCTGTGCATCTCCCCTGCACGCCGATTTATATCCAAGACTTCTTGTGTATCCGGGAATCCGATATCCCAATAACCGGGTGGGGTCTTTGGTCTGTGCCAGTGATGGCGGTGTCGTGAGATCTGTTGTTTATGTTCCTGTATGACCTCGGCATTCTCCTTGTCGCCGTACGGTGGCTTGCGCTTTGTTGGTGTGGCCCAGAGTGGTTGTCGTGAAGCCGGTAATGGGGCGATGGCTTCATAGTACTAGCGAATGGGGATTCAGTCTGTGGAGAACTCCCGTGCTATCGCCACAAACCTCGCGACAGCATTCGCAATCGCTTCCGAGCATATGTCTCCGTTCTTGCTGATTGCGGACGACAGCATCGTACTGAAAATCCATACCGTCATTCCTGTCTCTCCGGATAGAAAACCTAGAATTGATTGTAGCCATTACCGACCTGCATAGAGAGCAAGCGTCATGTTGTGCCAATGGACTGGCCACGGAACGCGTACGGTGCTTGTGCATATCTTCCTCTGCCTTTGCGAGGCTCAGTCAGCGGAACTGGCTGAGAGGGTTCCGCTTTGCATGGCAGCTCTGTAAATAATTCAAGTCTACACCATTTCGAGAAACGAAGGCAGCTCACCGCTTTTGCGATTGAGCACGGGGGATTTATTGCGGCGATTTGAATACTGCACCAGAAACGGGTCTTTGCTGTCGCCAGGTGAATGGATTTTATTTGAAGGTTCGCCATGATACGACTTTCTGCGCTGGTGCCCGGATACCACCGCTGCGCGAGGGGAAAGAGAAAGTTCGGCTTTGATGGATTCTCGTTTATGATCCTCTGCAACGTCTGCGTCCAGATTCGGTCCGGAGTCGTCCAACCGCTTTCGCTTCCCAAGTTTCGATGTCTTCATATACTCGTCTAGTTCGCCAGGTTTGAGGGACAACCTGATGTGGCCGTCCGTCTCGACATCACGAAACAGCCAGCGCTTGAAGTCACGCCATTTCTTGTAGTCCGCCTTGTAGCGTTCTGCAGCGCGGTTCTTGGCTTCCAGGAGTGTGTCGTACCGAGCGCGTAGTGACGCGAGCTCTTCCTGAAGATGAGTGACCTGGGCGCGCAGATCAGCCGTGTCTGTTTCCATTTCGCTGGTCTGTCCTGTCGTGTCTCGGTGTGGTGCGGGGATCATTGAATATGTATCACGTGATCGTATTTTCGTGAGTGGCATGTGTTTTCCTTGTCCTTGAGTTCTGGTTTGACGGGTGATCAACTTGAAGAGTTTATCAGTAGAGTGTAGATCTCTTCTTATTAATTTATTGATTAGTACCACAACTTGCAATTTAATTTGTCCAATCATCCCAGAATTTGAACGTAAAAGCCCGCGCAGGTGTCTCGCAGGCGAATCACCGGACTGAGTGCCGGTTCGCCGGGTGTTCGGGTGTTAAAAAACATGGCACGCACGGCTGTGTTAGTCAAGTCGCCACCACCGAACGGTCCTTCCGCAACCCTACTGCAAACGAGATGGTGGCCGCTAAAATCCCTTTACCAGCTAATATTGACTATACAATTCAGTCTGTTACTGTGCCGGGGACCAAACGACCCGGCCAGACTGGTGCGTGCGCGTCGTCCCCCATCCCGAATCTCTTTCGTTTACTCCCTGTGTAGCACACTATCGCAATGGTAATCACACCCGCTTCTTAAGCTATCGTCCATCTGACGAACCATAGCCTTCTTCGAGTTTGTCGATGCTAATACCCCTGGAATCATCAAGACCTTGCCAGAGGTTTTTGACAATGGCTACCAACACAATCCAGACGCCAAACTTTTTGGTCACAGACCCGTCATCTCGACACAGCCGTTAAAGTTTGGGCCGTACGTATGGGAGACTTACAGACAAGTAGATGCCAGGAGACGCAAAATCGGTAGTGCATTGCACGAACTCTTTAGATCGGGCGTTCTCAAGGCAGAGGACATGCAAACGGTGGGGATCTGGTCCCAAAATCGACCGGGTAAGTAGAGATTCAGTGCATAGGAACAACAATATATTGACAGGGAGTAAGAATGGCAAATCACTGAACTTGCTTTGCATGCCTATGGCAAAGTCAGCGTTGGCCTGTATGACACTCTAGGAAGGGACTCAGTCGGTGAGCGTGGGATCACCTCGGCTGCGTCTCATAAATTAATCCTTTGCAGAATTTGTGTATGATTATTCAGAGGACTGATTACCCCCAACTAATTCATACCACAGTATCAACCACTCCGCGCTTTCTATTGTATTCACGACTTTGGATCATATTCCGGCACTTCTCAAACTATCTTCAAAGACCCCCGTCTTGAAGATGATTGTCTCGTTTGATTCGCTAGATAAGCAAGTACGCCACACACTGACATCTTGGGGCGAGTCTGTTGGCGTGCAAATAAAGGAACTGAGCGAAAGTGTGTTTCTCTTGTTCTTTGGCCATTCAATTGCTCAACGTTTGTCATCCAGTTGAAAGTTTTGGTGAAGCACATCTCATAGACCTTCCGCCCGCCTCACCGGACCAAGTTGCGACCTTGTGCTACACATCGGTGAGTTTTTGCTTTGCTGCGCACGTGATTCATTCCGATATTTGTCTTCTCAGGGAACTACGAACCGTCCGAAGGGTGACACATTCTGTACTTTTCGACTATTTCCTTGTTAACTCCCTTGTAGGAGCCATTCTGACCCATGCAAACCTTGCAAGTGCAACACATTCGGTGCTGTATGGTAGTTCATCTCCTGAGAACGCACGGCTTCTCTCGTATCTTCCCCTGGCCCATATATACGAGGTCATTGCTATGCTTCTATATCACAGCCCCTGCCTCATGAATTCATTTCAGCGACTCGTGGAACTGGCAGTCATCGTTATTGGCGGCTGTATCGGATATTTCACCGGTGACCCTTTGAGGCTCCTTGAAGATGCCCAGTGTCTTAAGCCCCATATCTTTCCGGCTGTCCCACGTGTTCTCAATCGAATCTACCAGTCAGCCATGGCTGCAACCAAAGCACCGGGTGTAAAGGGAGCACTGTTCAGAATGGCACTTCAAACCAAACTTGATCAGCTACACAAAACGGGGATCTACACGCATCCGGTGTGGGACTTCTTGGTGTTTAGCAAGGTATGTGACGCTCTGCGACGTAGATGTTTACATATAAATCTTCTACAAGATCCGTGCTGTCCTGGGTGGCAATGTGACAATGATTAGCACCGGCTCTGCCCCAATCAGTGAGCATGTGCTTGATTTTTTGAAGGTTGCTTTCTATTGTGAAGTAACCGAAGGTGTGCTCTCTACTCTTGTCCCTGAGTAATTCCGATCTTTTTTTCTTTTTCAGGGTAAATAGGTTTCGCTCGGGTGAACAAAATCTAACATTTCTTCAGATATGGCATGACGGAGAATTGCGCTATTTGTACGCACACCATCAAAGATGACCCCACTTGCTGCGGTACCATTGGGCCCCCCGCACCGATTATCGAAGTGAAACTGGTTGATGTGCCGGCAATGAACTACACATCCGAGGACAAGCCCAACCCTCGCGGGGAGCTCTGTGTCCGTGGTATGTGCTGCTTTGCTGGGTATTACAAAGGTACGTACCCAAAACATCCAGAGACCACGAAATTCATATAGTGTCAGATGAGAAGAATACCCTAGATACCCTGAAGGATGGGTGGTTGCACACAGGAGACGTTGCGGAAATTGATAGCCACGGTCGCCTCAAGCTCATCGATAGAGTCAAGGTGTGTCTCGGATCTTCGCGCCCTCCCTCGTATTGTGAAGCGTATCCCTTCAGAACATTTTGAAACTGGCTCAAGGCGAGTACGTCGCTTTGGAGAAAATTGAGAACATATACTCTGCGTGTCCAATCGTGCAACAAGTCCTTGTCCATGGTGACTCGCTGCAGTCTTATCTCATTGCTATCGTGATTCCCGACCCTGTCGCCCTCGCACCTTTGGTGTCCACGGTTTGGGGAAAGAAGGTCACTACTGACAACACCAAAGCACTCGAAGAAGCAGTGAAGGATCCCAGAGTGATTCAGGAAGTCCTCGAATTGTTGTCCAAGGAAGCACGGAAGAACAAGCTCGCTGGGTAAGATTTTTGGGGTTAACGCCCTCCCTGACTGACGTCTTCCTCTAGGTTCGAGTTTGTGAAACGCATCCATTTGAGCATGGACCCATTCAGTATCGAGGAGAATACGTTGACACCCACGTTGAAACTGCGTCGTAAGGATGCCTCGGCAAAATACAAGGTTGAAATCGACGCACTCTACGCGCTTGGCGAAGTGAACGGACAACTGAACAAACTGTAACTTGCTTTATCTTGTCGGCAGGATAAAACAATCAATTGGATCGGATACAAATTATGATTAAATATGTCACCACGAGCTGTTCGCCAACAAGTCTGTTGTTATGGAACATTGCGTGTATTTCATTTGGGTTGGCAAATTCTCGAGAATTTGCATACGTATAACGATATGGGTGGTACACCACTCAGAATATAATGCGATATTTGTGATACGTCGTGGAATGATGTACGGTGCAGGCGGGATACAACTTATGGGATGGTCCGCTTGCTGTGAAGTGAGATTTTGCGAGAAATGGCGGTGCTGCAGTAAGCGAGAGAAGCCATGATAACAACCCACATATGACCCCCAAGGAGATTGTAATCAATCGACAGCGCGAATAGAGAGCTGATCACCCCAAATAAATATACGCGAGGCACTTCCCAAGAACAAGCGGCCACACCTGACTAGGAACGGTGCGAATGATCGCGCTAAACACATTGCAAACTGAACGATGCCATTTGATTGACCTAAACACGCCGGTGACGGCGCATTTTCTTTGACGAGAACCATGCTCAGCCTGCTTCATATTAGCAATCGTTCGCCGTTTAAGAACAAAAGGACCAACGAAAATGCCAGAATGCCAACCCTTGAAAGCGCGAGAACAATCGCGATGCCAACCCAAAGGCTAGCGGTGGTATAGACATCCAGCCGGCTGGACCCTTCATCGATCCCATTCCGTGCTATGGCGTTCAAGATAGGAAGTGCAATGAAAGTATATGGCCATAACCCCATACAGAAATTATACATTCTCGCGCAGTCAAACGTGCGTAACAGGTATGACATGATGAGGACTTGAAACGCAACGGATATCGCGCCGGAGGCTGCTAATGAGTATCCAATTTGTGATGCCTGACGGGAGAGAAAAAAAGGTTGACATGCCTTGGAAGTGCGATCGGAAGAGGACTCACGGAGAAAGCTAGGCCGCCAGCCTGAATGGGAGAGTAGCAAAACAAAACGAAAACGACATCAAACGCTGTCGCAAAAAACGCAAGAGCAAAGCCAGACATTGCTAATGCTTGTGTAATCGGTAGTGACAACAGTTTTCCTAGGTCCATGGGTTTGTCGGAGTCACTGGAAGCAAGCGAGTCTGGATTGCATACATGGTCTGATACTGGTGGGTGTTCCACGCCGTTCTGCCTACGTTTTCCAGGAAGCGTCTGAACAACAAAGGTGATAAACAACAGAAATGGAGAGATAGAAGCCAGTGCACCTCCTCTAGGAAAGCGCAACCGAGGACAATTCCGAAAAAGGCGATGATGGCTGCGATGAGACCAGGGAGAAAATAAGGGTATTCCCTCCAAAATTCGAAGTCGAAGACCCAAGGGTATTTTTCGGCAGGACGGGAGAAAGATCCGCCGATTAGGGGGCTGAATTAAGTAAACGGATAGAAATGAGTGAATGTTTGAAAATAGAAAAGAACAGGATAACCCAATGATGGAACCTAGAGGATAGATGAGACCATAGATAGGGAAAGCGGCGGCTTGGTTTGTAGTATCAGTAATTTCGCCGAGAAAAGAGTGGATAACGGCGATGTTGCCAGAAGCTAAGCCCCCTGGGAAGATATTAATAGGAAAGACAAAAGGGGAAAGGAAAAAAAAACCGATGCATCGGAAAATGAGTACTGGGACAAGCGATTTTGACAAGCCAAACATCAGTGTAGTTGCCGCAATGCATAGAACACCTAGAAGAATTACGGGACGGCGTCCGATGACGTCTGAAAAGGTGGGCACGGGGAAAGCGGGATGACACGCGCGGACTGACCAGAGAGACGAGCCCATTGGTAAATGGAAGATAGTTGTGAGATGGAAAAGGCACTCTCCTACGAAAGGTAAGGGAGAAGCAAGAGATGGGATGGGTGGCATACAACAAGGCCGCTGTAAAAGCCCACGCGAGAGGGATCGTCTGTGAGGTGGAGATCGATCATGAACTCGTTCACGTAAGGAAAGAGCTGGCTGAACGCGATCGGTTCAACGAGCCTGACAGTGCAGAGTGCGGCGAGCTGGGCCACTGGAATGGGCGTTGCTTGAGGGGGAAGGAGGGGGCTCGAGTCGTCTTCGTCCATGGAGAAGGAGGGAAATGAAAGCATTCGCTTCAGGGGTTATTTATACGGATGAAGGACAGGGGCCAAACAAGAGCACACAATAGCGGAGGAGGGAGACTGGGCGTTGTCTTGTTGGGTCGATTTTGTACGGCAAACATGAACTTTAATGTGAACGATAATCCTCTCCTGGTCGCACCAAGGCCAGTTAGACTGACCGCTGCTGGTCACCGCTCGCTCAAATTACTGCACATCGACGACTCAGACGACACAGAAAATACAAAACCGCCTGCCCGCATTCACGCCGACGCTTCACCACCCCGCGTCTCCCCTCGGTGCGTCCAATGCAACCGCGTGCACACCAACACTCATCGCTCGCCCAGCTCAAGTCTGCCCTCCGAAGCCCTCGAGGAGTTTCTCTCCATCCTCCGTCCAGCCATCTTCCCGCCATCTTCTCCTGTCCTTCGCCCTCGCAGGAACGGCGCTCTCACCCTCCCCGCTTTCGGTGTCGCTTACAAGACAAAGCCAAAGATAGATTCTGCACTCTCAAAGTCGGATCACAATTTGAGCCCCGCAGACGAATCTGATCCCCGTAGACAAACTCCCACCTGTTCACCAGAACCCATCTCCGAGCACCTCGCCGGAAATTGGGATATCTTTGGCCCAGAGATCGCCTCTAGATGGCACGCTCAAGTCCTCGGTACTTCTTCTTCCCTCTACACTGCTCTCTCTACTCATCGATTTCCGTGCAGCCTCTCCTGTCTCCCGCATGCAGACTCGCAATCCGTTCCCTCGTTACGCTACCCATGATATCACTCTCTCTCCAATCCGCTCTTCTCCCACCAGCACTTCCACTCCCATCTCTCCTGCAACAATCCCCCTCCCCACTCCCTCTCCCGACGAGACACTCGAGGTTTTTTGAGTGTCAGCCTCAACAGTCTGAACTCTCATTCCCTTATCATGGTCATACGGGCAGGTTGATGACTACCCTTGGCTTTTGTACTCGTCGGCCTTTCCTACATTATAACCCCATTCTTTCAGCCTCTTTATACCGCTCGCTTTCCTAGTTTCTTATTGGTCTCCTCATCATGCCATTTTTAGTTCAGAGTTTTCCTCGGAGAATATCGTCGGCACAACGTTAACTGTACACTATATCTCCTTTTTCATACTGATCCTGTATCAGTGCTCGGCAGTAATCACTCTGTTCAATATACAATAGCCACCTTTCCATATATCATCTCTAGGCTCAGACTTTCGCCGCCACAATCAGAGCTCCACCGACCACCCATCATTTCCGTCGTCTCTACACGGCTAGCATCATCACCCCTTACGGCCGTAATGGATCCATTGCCTGTCCCCCCACGCCAGCTGTGAGGTAAACCGCTCCACCGTCATCATTGATGTAAAAGCAATCCTCCAAGCGAATGCCAACCTAACACAAACTTGGATTAGCCTTTCCGTAAGAACGGCATCTTCCAGCACTCAATACCTTTCCCTTGATGTAAACCCCTGGCTCATTGGAAAACGTATGCCCAATCTGGATAACAGCATCCGAGCCTCCTCTGAGATACGGACTCTCGTGATCCTCTAGACCGATACCTACGAGTAAGCGCAATCAAGATTCTATCAAATTTTAGATCACCACAGACGAGGAGGACACCGGTTACCATGCCCAAGTCGGTGGGTAAAATAAGAACCAACGCCGCGTCTGGTTAGTTCCGAACGTGCAGCCTTGTCCACTTCTGCCGTGAGGACACCCGCTTTGGCGATATGTAAGGCAGTTGCCTGAGCAGCATGCACATCCCACCATATCCGAATGTGGTCTTCGGGTATGTCACTCTCTCCTAGCTGGAACGTCTGTTCACACCGATCAACCGGTCATACACCGCAAAGTAACGCAGGCTCACCCTCGTGACATCGCTGTGATATCCAAATAATACACCTCCAGTGTCGATCATAATCAAATCCGAGGCACCTAGCACACGGTCAGTACCTGTCCCATGAGGAAGTGCAGCATTCTCTGCAATATTGAGATCAGGTCGAGGCGGTATGAGATGACACATGACGACAAGCCTCCAAACAGCACCAGAGCCCCCCTCCCGGTCAGCCCAGCGACAGCCAACGCTTCGTCAACCATCTGGAGCACCTCAGACTCACGCATACCGATGCGTATCTGCGCCCGAACTGCACGAATAGCGAGAAGCGTTACCTCTGGGGCTGTGAACTATCTATATGACAAGATCGCCGTATGCACTTACCTCATTCACGCATTTGAGGAGAGCAATTTCTGAAGCCGACTTCCGTTCGCGTAGAGAAGTGATTTCCAAAGGAGCTGAAGTAACATCCAAACCGGGTGTTACACTCTGGAGCCCATCAACGATGAAATGACGGATCATTCCATCAACATAAATGGGTCCCCTGCTAGGCGTGGGGAGTGCATCCACTGCGACGGTATAGGGGTCATCATCCTCCTGCCACACCACATATGTGACATTTACACCAGGAATGCTGAGTAGCTTTGCACGGTCTTCTTCGAAGGCCGGTGTTAGGATCGTAACATGAGCGAACACCTCCACCTGGCCCACAAGGGGAGAGATGATAAGCAGCAGAGGGCGCTCCGAGAGGCCCCATACTGCATCGGAAATGTTGCCAAAAAACTGCGCGCTTGCGCCTGGTTCGGCGACGTAGGCGGAACTATTCAGCGCATGAAGGGCGTGAGCAAGGCGGCGCTGTCGCTCGTAAAATTCTGCGACGTCTATCGGCTGCACATCCTTGCAGTGTGCAGCAAGTCCTTCCCAGGGATCACTAACACTGCGAATGAGAGGGACAATTGGAGACAGCCATGGTAGGAAAGGCATGGTTAACAAGAGAATAGAGACGATTAAATAAAGAACCTATTGGTCAATGACTGACATTAGCGCGAGTAATATCGATAGCAAGTCGATCATACTAGTTTGACAGGAAAGGTTTCGCGGTGACGCCTTCTGGCATTGGGGAGGAAAGGCCCTGGTGTACCCATACTTTGAAGTGGTAAGGAATATCCAGAGCAAGAGGAGCGAACAAAATCGCTCTTGTATTGCTACCGTCCCCAGCTGACATTTCCCAAGCTTGCTTTTTCTTGCCCTCTACAACACCCTTCGCGATGAGTGAACCGGACACGGAAACGTTGATCGCGATGGTGACCAGCTTAATAACTGTGCCGTGCCCTGGGCAGGACGCGACACTCGACTCCCTCGTGCAACACAGTGGTGATGTCCAAGCGGCCGCTGCGTTTATCGACGCGAAATACAACCCCAAGACTGGTAGCAACGCCCCTTCACCAGACTTGAGAAACTGGTTGGCGCCATCGCATCCCTCCAAACGACGCCGCTCAAAAAAGCGCACTGCTGAGCAGGATGGTTCCGCTAAGTTTGCAATCAGAGACGACACCCCCATTGCTGGAGGTTCTCCCGAAAGGCCCGCAATGGACCTCACAAGCGTGCTGCGTCCTCCACCCCCTTCCAAGCCTTCTGTGTCTAGGTTGCCTCCTCTTACACTCTCCAACCCTTCAATGGTAGCACAACACACTCCCTGTACCTTGCATTTCTCCATTCTTCCCCCGGAGCTTGCGTGCGAATTGTTCTATACTATGGTGGACCTGTCACAGTCGTGGAAACGGAACAAATGGTGGCTTTTCGATCGCATCGTGGAAAGTCCTCATCGGACATCATTCTTTGTTCGAAGAACCAATGGTGTAGATGATAACGAATCATGGCAAGAAGCCGCGCAATATTGGTGAATTCAGTCTTGTGACGTTTTGCGTATCGCCGCTGATCGTGTATGAGGTATAATGGGCGGCCAACAGTACCCCCTGATTTTTTTCCAGAAGCGATGGAGAAGGCCTGCAAATTTGTTGAGAACATAGTCAACGGTGAGATGCGTCGGCGTGAGAGGCTTCCTTTCGAGTGGACCGGGCATCGTGGCGTTGATAGCCAACTTTGGTATGCAAACGTTGCGGCGGCGAACTGTTATGAAGGGGCACAAGAGAGTGTCGGACCTCATTCAGACCAACTCACCTACCTTGGCCCTTACCCTACTATTGCATCGTTGAGCCTTGGCGAGTTACTTTTTTTTTTTTACGGAGCCCAAGTTCAAATGTGACCGTTTGACTGGATAGGGACAACCCGAACTTTTCGTTTACGAGAAGTCGTTCCTTCTGATGAAATCCATGTCCGATGCGCTAGAACATTTAATATTCCCTTGCCTCACAATTCCGTACGTTGCGCTCTACGTCCATCGAATTTAAGCCCTTATCAACCAATCCTATTCTTAGTTGACAATAATGCATGCAAAATGTCAAGAATCATTTAAGCACTCGATCCCCCCGCAGCCCGCCCTTGATGTATATCGACCCCTTTACCCTCATCCGGACAGGCCATTATCCCGTCCCGAACCTTCTAATTGCCGCATTAACATTACCTTCCGATTTTATCGCCCTGACTTTGGGCCAAAGAGTACTCCGCGGTGTAAATGCGGTATTCCTACGATTCTCAGGCCAGACATGAAAAATCGTCATGATGGTCGAACAGATCGATACTGGTGGGTTTGTTATGCCGGTGCACAGAATGATGGCAAGGGTTGTGACTACTGGCGCGTCATGGATATGAAAGCTGAAGGAAGGGGTGCTGTGTCTGCCGATCCCGACTGAGGGGGAGTGGAGAGAACATCAACTATTGATCACCAATATGCATCCGTAATGGTACTCCGGTCGTTATCAGTGCCGACATAGCTTACAGTGTAGGTCTTCTGAGTTGTTTCAGAGCCATGCGGTGATGGAGAACCCCGGCAATACGCATGCTGTCCGCCGGATATTTGGCCGGTACAAAACGACTGAATCGTTTCGGATTTTGTACGCCGGATGACTTTTTCAAGTAAAGCTGTTATCTAACTAACTCACCTCACCAAAACGTGACTGGGGTCGGGGTCCAAGCGTTCAAACCCATGTCGAAACAACTGCTGGATGAACCAATTCTATCCTATTCGTTGAGCGATCCTTGACATGTAGTATTGTTGTCCATCCCATATGGACATCCTTCCCCGTGTCCCATTATTGGCCATTCCATCTAGTGGTTCAGCGACAACACCTGACGCACAGGAACCCTTAAAAGCCCTGAATTGTACTGATGAATTTGTCTAAGCCAGACCAATCCCTTTATCACGGCAACAACAATCAGAACTCATAACACTAATCCCAACACATTTCTCTCATTACGATGTTTTATTGTGATTTATAGCCCTGCTCTCTCACAATACAACGAGATCAAAAATGGCATACCTGCTGTAAACCAGACGGAGATAACAGTGGTACAATGATCTTTCCATCGAAAGCTTCTCAAATCAATGGGAGCGCCAAAGGGTGCTGCTTTCGTGTCCGGTACTGGATCATATTTCAAAACTTGGTGCTAGATGTACGAACACGGAGCAAATAGCAAATGATCACCATGCGGAAGCTCCTTCTTCATTCCAGTTGACAGCATGATCGCACAATGTGGATCCATTCGTAGGTGATTGCGGTTGGGCCAACTGAGATTCCGTCTGATGCATTTTGCGGCCACTAAGCCGTAATAGGTTAGGACTCGGCTTCCCCTGCTACTTCCCTTGATTATCGATCTTCTTACCCTCACCCGCCAAGACCACCCAACCGCCGCGTCAACAATGCCTAAAACGGTTTTATCATCCTGAATTCGGACTGGGGGGACGATGTAAACGCATTACCGAGATTCTTCAACGGATGCACAATTTTCATGATTGTCAAACAAATCGTTGGTGCGTTTGTTATACCGGTGCACATAGTGATGTGGCACAGATTGCGGTTTAGCTGGCGCATTTTGGCTATGCGCGCTGGCGTAGAGGGGATTCTGAGTTTGCCGACCCGGCCAGGGGAAGAAAGGGACGGTGATCGGACAGATCCCGTTCCAGTTACCGTACTTAGATTAGTCACGCATCAGTGTTGACACAGCTTTCAGCACAGGGGCAGTTCCGAGCGGTAGAGCTACATGGCGGCGGAGGGGACAATCCTTGCATGTACACCTTACATCCGCGCAGACTCAGTGGGCCGTACCAGACCTTGTTCTCAGATCAGCCAGGTGTGGGTATTTTTGAACCTACCCAATAACAATCTTCCGGCCCGTTCATAGGGTGGCATGATCAGTCAAGGTTCGGTATAGCCGTTTTCCTGCCTGCCATGACACGTTCTACCCGATGGCCCGGAGACGCCAGCATCACAAAGCCCTAAATGTGAAATTAGCTCCGCGGAATGGAAGTTCATGAAACGGGTAATTTTGCGGGTCCTATCAGTTAATTCACACCTCCAGATCGGCTGTAGCAACAATCTCTCACCGCAGGGTTTGTTCTCAGTGTGGTTGCCGCGAAAGACGGTCAAGGCAGTTTATCTCCGCCTAATGACGGGTAACCTACTGTGCAAATGTGGTTAGTCCCTGGTCTCCACACGCCCTCGCAAGACATGATACAGGCATTGACAGCATGTTTAATTACACCGTGTCCTGGGCGCAACCCGCATGGTTCTGGGGTGCTCTAGTGTGATCCAATCATCTTGTGACCTAGAAATGATGTATTATTATATTCTTTATTATTATTTACAAGTTGCGGCTACACACCGTAGTAGGATTGGACCAGTATTTGAATGGGTGCTCATCAGACTAGACCGTTTTGAGCTTATCAAGTTTCCCGAGGCGACCGAACGCTCTCAGTTCCCCGTGTTCCCCTTTTCCACTCCCACACCTTGTGACGCGCGTCCTGGCCGGGTTTTATTATTTTTTGCTATTTCAATTTTTTTTTTCATTCGAGTTCCTGTCTCTGTCTCACAGGAAGGCGCACAATACATACATATTTTGTCCCGTCGGGTTCGTCTTCTTGTTTCGCGTTATGTCCGATCAGCCCTGTTGGGAATGTGGGCTGCAACCTCCCAAAACTGGCGTGGAAGAGTCATATGGTTTGTACGAGAAGCGCTGAATCACTTGTCAAACTGGCCACTAGTGCAACGATTCAACATGGCAACATTTAGGAATTAGGTCTGTCTTGTTTTTAGAACTTCAGAATGCAGGGTCGTTTGTCGCGATCTGATCAGAATGATGAGTCACGTGCAGTTTCCGTGTCCCGTCCGTTCCCGAGTACACACACATTCTGCCACCCGAAGACAACGCCAACGGAAATCATGTCCCACCTTGCATTCCAGCGCACCTCGCCGTACACAGTCAGCACGACCGTGAGTTTGTAACGTGTCTTGCATCCCAAACATACACTCAATTCGCCTACAGTGGCTAAAACGTTGGTCGCCCACGCTCAGCATCTGGGGTGTTGGTATAGGAACTACAGCGCTCTTTGTGCGTGTCAGCCGGTTTCAGTCTTACATCGGGTCTAAGTGCTTTTCTTCCCGTAGCTATTGTCCGTGACGCCGGTTGTTAAAAGTGGCTTGCTCGTCAAGGTCCCGCTGGTGAATACACTTTTTCTTTTTCGTCGCGCGTAGCGTGCTCACATTCGGCCGTTAGGTTGGTAGCTACTATGAGGACAAGACGCCTGCATCGGACAAGCCTTTCTGATTGCTAGACACGCGCTGACGGACTGAGTAGTACCGCAGGTCTACTTGTGGCATAGACAGATCCAGAGAATGCGTATACTATTCTCATGGGCGCTATAATTTCGAGTACCCATTTGCAATCTCAGTACACAGATCAATTCCGAGATGATTTTCTAGCTGTTTGACAGCTTGCAGAGTGCCGCCAACGGGAACGTCTGATACGCAAACGTTAGCGTTCTGAAGGGTGGCGTTGTCTTTTGACAAGATGGCAGTGGATTGACGTACGTATCGCTAACATTCCAAGTTGCTTGGCTGTCTTGAGATTCCTGGACATGGGGTGCAACAAGAATTTGCAAGGACAGACGACAACTTACATTCCAATGTCATCTAGGAAAATGACTTCCTTGGGATCGACGCCGCTTTCTTTACAGGCATGGAGATAAAACCGCGGATCTGGCTTCCTACCGGACATGGGTTGGATTATTTACAGACCTGAATGTAGAGTGACGTGTCCTACCGCATGCCCACTAGGCTCGAATCGTAAAAGTGATCGAATAATTCGCGTAGACGTTTTGGTATAGCTCCATCTTGCCAACCGAGAAACCGCAGTTCCGACTCGGGAACTTCCTGAGACGATCGGGCGCCCGTACCGTGGTACACACCAAAATTATTCGTCAGCGCAATGATACTCCATTTACCCGCAGCTGCAAAATTGCCCGCGACTAAGCGGTAAGCCAGAAGGATCTTAGAGGTTGAGTACCTCGGAGGTTTCTGATGGCCGTGAGTATATGAGAGTCGAAGGACGCTGCTGATCGCATCATGCGTCCAAAAAGCTTGCACATCTCAATTCAAATGTGTGTGCGGTCCCAGGGATTGGTACCCACATCGCGTCCTTCGATCTGAAGTTTTTCAGGGAGCTTCGGACATACTGAAGGTAAAATGAAGCGATGAGGATTATGTGCTGCTGGATTCCACATACCCAATTGCTTCCGTTTGCAGTATTCCGTGTACCAAAAATTTCCGTTCGTGGCGTCTGAGAGGTCGCGACCAAACTCCGTGTAAAAATTAAACAGGGGAAGCTCTCCCTGCTCAAATCTTTGCCAGGCGCCGGACGAACCACGGGACATTCTGATGGGACCATGAGGTCAGGGGCAGCTTGAGAGGGATTCCGTACGGACATGGATACATTCAAATAGTTCGGGGGCAGGCCTTGTTCATTTTCATAGTCTGCAATTGCGACGAACGGGCTTTCAAGGACAACACCGCCCACCTGGAGTGACCGCATGCAACGATGACGGCAGATGAAACCGGCGAGATGTCAATGAGAACGGCCGGGTGCACAGCGCGGTGAGCACTCACATCGAACATGACGGCCTTGACGTGAGGGTGATTCATTGCTACCTTATGTCGTTGGGAACGTATGGGCGCGGCGGTGTCACTCCAATGTCCAGATAGGCTTACTGTGAGAAGCGATCAGGTTATCGGCAGCAAGTTATTAGAGGGTCAACGCTGTTGGTTGCACCGAGTATAAAACATCTAATAGAGCTACCTTGGATCGTGTATAAGCCAGTTGTTCTCGAACTGGTTGAATGGGTCAGGCCAGAATACGAGGCTTGTTAGTTATGAATGTCTAGAAGCGCCGCGGAGTTTGAAAGTCCGGTCAAACGGGGACGGCCGACTTGATCTACGTGCACACACTTTTTGAAAAATGGCCAATCCACGTCAGCGTCGCAAGGCCAAGTCTTCCAGTCACAAACGTATCTCACATTCCAAGAAGGCCAAACGACTGCAAAAGAGAATCCCTCGTGAGTACCTAGTGACAACCGACCGAGGTACCATAGAACCTGAATGGCTCCAACGTCGTAGCCATCCGGGGGCCGAAGGCATTGCAGGATGCATGGGACCGGACTAAAACCCTCCGACAAAAGTGAGTTCGGCGTTCTGGATCGTGTCACGCGCAAGAAATGCATAATGACGACACCGACTAACCCTTCTGCAGTTACATGGCCCTGGGATTGCAGCACGACGTTAATCCTGTCTCATCTGGTGGCTCGGAAGTAATTCCGGGTTGCACATTGGATCATAATAACGCATGTGAAGTGCAGCCAACTGCTCCGTCTGACACGATTGACCACGCTCCGGCCATTGCCTCTGAGGGATCTACAGGTGCTCGTGCACTTCCAAAAGGGTTTGGACGAATTATCCGAGACACGTCGGGTAATATCGCTCATATAGAACTACCGAATGACGAAGAGGAGGGTCAAGCCTCGAAACGGGAATTGGTGATCGACGCGCCGGTGGTGATAACGAAATCAGACATGCAGACATGGGCCCAAGCCTGCACCAAAACGCCGAAAGGGGTGGATTTGGGGGGTGCCGTGTGTAATATTGTTCAAGGTCAGTTTCCGATCTGCATCGGGCAATGTGCGGATGGCATATTTCGATCTACGGGACATGGCATCGCAGATGAGAGAATCCCGTGCTCGTAACATCCCCTTCTCCCTTGACTTTTTGCCACTTAACGACGGACCCGTAGATCTAGAGAATATCGCTACTTCCGCAGCAGTACGTGAGCGACATACGTCTTTGGGGGAGAGATCGTACCTCGCAAGTCTGATGAAGAAGTATGGCGATGACCTGACCAAAATGGCTCGTGACCGACGACTGAATCCTGAACAACGAACAGCCAACGAACTGAGGAGGGCTATTTTGAAAGCAGGGGGATACGGAGCGCTGTGCAAAGATTCGGCTATAGGGATGACCGGATGAGCGATGAAAGTGGATTGCCTTCCACATTAGGGAAATATTGGATGACAGCGTGACAGGAATGAGAAAGTCACGCCGGTGGTTCATATCCAGGTAAACCTGTGCTCGGAAATGGCGCGGCTCGGGGGTATTTACGGGTACGGGCTATGAGATCCAGCAGCAAGATAAGACAGCCCGCCCCCGTCTTGACTTGATCACATATAGTGTTACGGGATTGTGCGATTACATATGAATTTGAGAGCTGAAGTGGCTAGACTGGTCGACTGTGCATTGTGCTATCTTCTAGACTACATACAATCAAATTATGGCAATTATGGTGTGGTATGTATGATGGCATGGGAAGTTGTATGTCATGTCGTGCTTCGTGGGTTCAAAGTTCGCGGAACGGATACTCTCACTGAGCAATAGCCGGACTTGGCATTACCCTACCCGGATAACGCCCCAAGATTATCATGCCCAATCGCATGCATCGACGAGCAAGGTGCGTGTAAATAGCCTAAGTATCCTATCGTTGAGGTTGACCAGAGGCGAGGCGAGGCGAGGCGACGGCTGTCGTGACAAAAGAGTGCTTGATTGGGTTTAGATTCGGCCTCAGAACGCAGACCCCAATTCCATGAATGCTCGACTTCGACTTACGACATCCGCTTTTCTCGTGTCTTTCTCTCCGTCCTGTACTATTCTCGTTTTGGGCTGTGTAAAACAGGTCGAATTCCCGGAGATCAACGTCAACATCCTATCCTTGTCTTGTTCTTGTCAAGTCCGCACCGCACCACCTTTAAAAACACGCCCCATTTAATCTTATGTCCGATCGTCATCCCTCATACTTTCGCAGTTCTTCCTCCCTTCATGTCCCGCAAGCCCTCCTCTTCCTCTCCTCGTGCCGCCGCCGCCGCCGCCCCTTACCCTCGTCGCAATGCCACTCACCCAAAGTCTTCCAGACAACAGTTCTCCGCATGTGGCGCATGCCGCATGAGAAGGTCCTCTCCTCATTCATATCCTCTTGCACATCTCCTCACATCCTCCCAACAGGGTCCGTTGTGACCTCAAAGAATTCTGCAACTCGACCACCCCAAACGATTCACCCCCACCATCGTGTTCTAATTGCAGAGAGCGGAGCATTAAATGCGTGTCAGTTTCCTAGGCGCCTCGCCCGTTGTCTTCCCTTACCCCTTTCCAGGGACGAGTTTGCCGAGGTCAAGGCTGTCAAGCTACTCAGGCGGGGCAGGCGTCTTCAGCAGGTCGAGTATGTGATCCTCCTGCTAATCGTGCGCCCCACAAATCAGAGACCCGTTTCACAGGGCTGTGTATGGAAAAGTGTCAAATAATTCCTCACCCAACCCAGGCGCCCCAGACAATAACACATCAAACACGTTCCCTCCGTTGGCCACTGTCACCTCGTGCAGTGTCATCCCACGGATGCAACTCCCCTTTCTCAAGTCTTCGTTCTTTCGTAGGTTTTGTGTCCAGCGTCAGTACCCTACCTTGTCCATTGCTTCATCACTTGACTTGTTGTAGGCCCCATTATTGAACCCAGCGAATTTACTTCAAGATACGTCGCTCACATGGAGGGGACAGCACCCCTCACTGACGAAGGAAAATTGCTCGCAATGCTACTCATCATCTGGGCCGCCTCTTTTGGCGTGGATGAGTTCGGCAACGAGAACCCCCAAAACGACCCATCACAAATATACCACGCCAGTAGTGGTGACCAGCATAAGCGACATGCGAGCGTACTTCGCACAAATGCAATGATTAGAGAAGTGCTCACACTGGTGGACCACCACGGATTATTACGTCGTCCATCTTGGGACGGCGTCCGAGTTCTCTTGCTTATGCTCCCTTTGACTCACGGTTAGTTGATCCCGTCTATACAATATTTTTTTTTATCATTCCAAATAGGAGTCCAAAGCGACATAGAGCGCTTGGTGAGCGTCTTTGAGCTGCCTCGACTGTAATCCATTGACCTATCGCTAGACTACATATGAAGCGACACTGTCCCAAGTGTACACGCTCTGTAATATTGACACTCTATCTGTCAGTGGTAGTCTAGAAACGTGTCGCGACATACTCGTACGCGCTCGGGTTTTCTGGTATGCCTATGTGCATGAAAGCATTACAACGGGACTCAAGGGTGGACGCCTTCAATTGTAAGGCGATATGCGCTTACTATCGTGTTTCATTTCTCATTTCATCGTTCTAGGGATGACGATGCTCTCACTACTTTTCAGAACAGTCTTCCCCCTCATCAAGGTACATCAGCTTCATCTTCCTCAGTCGATTCGTCTCCCTCTCCGCCGACAACTGGCTCACCGGTTTCCCAAGCATTCCCTTTCCTGTCTTCATCAGAAAAAAATCACCCAAAATCTGCCTTGGCTTACCTAGTCACATCTCAATACTTTTCTCTAGCACTAGACGTGGCTCAAGTATGTCGTTGTATACATTCCACACTCACGGGCCCGCGTGCACGTCGGCGGATCAAGTCCGGCGTTGCCATGCACGAAGATGTAGTCGTTGAAATCTGGGAAAATCTGGAGCGTTGCTGGGACAACCTGGAAAGATTGCGCCACAACCCCTCTGGCGTTGGCGCTGCCGGGGGCGATCTTATCCGAGGCGAAGACGTTGAACGCTTCGTCAGTGGATGGCAGGTCTTTATCTTCCAATGTTTGAACATCATCCGTGAAGCGCTTTCCAATCCCACTGAGGATAGCCATGCAGCCCCCGTTAATCCATCTGTGGCCAGCCTCCACTCGGCCGCCATACATCGGTGTCATAAGTTTCTCCCAAAAGTTATCAAGATGTTGCAACGTCATTTGAGGGTGCCCTCAAACTTTTTCACTTACGACGCTGGTTTAATCCGCGACGGATGCTTTTTCGCTGGCCTACTCCTCGCGCAAAGCGACCAACTTGATGTGAATTGGAAAATGATGGGATGCGATGTGGATTGGGAAGAAGGTGTAATGGCATGCCTTCAAGCGCTCGGTGAAATCCGTTGGGCGCACGCTCACACGCAAGAACGAGAAAGGACGTTGAAAGCTGAATGGGAGGCGCGGATTGAACGCGAAACAAACGGACGACTGGCCCAGAGATCACCAATCTTTCCTCTCAAAGAAAGCCCAGGCCACTCGCCTTGCTTGACTGACAGTGCGCCACTCCCTTCCACAACTGCCAGAGATTCCAAACCACGTAGTCTCTCCCTGGTTTCGGCGGGTGGGCAGGTTCGCCCGCTCCTCCCACCTTTGTCGGTTTCTTTTCCACTAGATGACAGTGGACCCGACACTGCATTAACCGATGACGGTAGTGGTAGCTGGGAACTATATACCCCACCACCGACTTCGGCCTCTCTGACAGGGCCAATCATCACCCATCGTAGCCTTTCGCCAGCCTCGTCGTCACACAATTCAACCATAGTGTCAACACACTGCACTTTAAAAGACAGAGATATACTCTTTGATAGCGATGACGACGACATGGACCAATTGTCCTTTGCAGGAGAAGGAACACCCGATTCCCGGATGTCGGTGAGCTCAAAGGTTCGAGCTCAATGGACACCATTTAGTGGCAACTACCTTGACCCGCATGCTGTTCTATCCACTTCTGATGTCTTGGGGTGTGATGATAGATTTTCCCCGCTTGGACATATTACTCGCCAGCCCTTCTTCTGAATTACGGTACTACGCTCCCAAACCTTGTTTCGTTTATGTACAACCTCAGTATGGGACACTCGCATGTGGAACAGGTGTAATATTTGTATATCCCCTAGATTGGAGATACCCTATATGTTTGCTAAGATGTAGATTGGCCCAGGTGATAGGCCAAGAAGCAAGCTGGCATTTTCTTCAATCACTTGAGTTGATCAGCAGCCCAAAAACCCTCTGGAGTAAACGATCTGAACCCTTCTCTTCGATTCATTAGTTACTGGAATAGTGAGATCGCGGCGCAAGGCGGCAGATAATCAAGTTCTCGTATCAGGTGTCTTCTTGAGTTTATCACGCCATGGTACACGTCATATTTGTTAAATCCTACAAAGAAACATGACCTAATTAAAAACGGGATAATAACCGAGCCACTGATTAGCAAATATGTGATCGATTGCAATTGCAAATTAAAGCTCACATGTGGAACCTATGTGCGACGGGAAACCGGAGCAGCTCTTGTAAATATCGAACCACTGCACAGTTAGCTGATAGCCAGACTGGTTCTGTCACTGAACCACTCACAAAATGCCACGTAGGGACATGTTGGCCCTCGATTACTGTGAACCCTATCTGCGGCCATTGTCCGCAAGGCAATTTAGTTTAGGAACAAGAAGCAACCAGATAAAAAACACCCTGAGTTTGACGATATGAGTTCCCTTGCTTATCCATTTAGGTACGCATTGGTCAGTGTGGATGCGCTCTAACCACTGAATTAAATCGGCGCATTTTGGGTCCGATGGGTCTGTCGTAGCGTATACTTCCTCATGCCGGCAACCAAGAATTATTCCCACCGTTTCATGGTTCCGTCTATGGAATGGATGCTTTTCTTAGTGCGATCACCTTTTGATCTGATATATTTCCATAGGGTTTTCCCCTGTCGACGGTAGCGTTCAAGCCGCATTCGCACCTGGGCGTTCAAATCCGTGGAGCGCGTTCGTTACGTTGCATTCTTGAATACGTTTGCAGGTCTGGCGAGACCTTACATGAGGGTTTGCAGAGGCTCCGCATCGTGGTCCGGCAGATGATTTCCATTGTATACTATACGTACCTGCTCGGCCAGCATTCGACGAGCGGCTGCAAAAATTGTGGCTATATCCGGCGATCCGACGCCTGACACGGTGTTTGTCTATTTTTCCTATTTCGGCATCTATCAGAGGCGTCTATCGGAGGAGGTAGGTGCTGACGACCTGTTGGACGATGTACAACCTCTTCCACCGATGGTGGCCTATCATCGCGTGTGTTCTAGTGGCGACAGGGTTGATCAAAAGGGAGGCTATTGGAGATGAAAGCCGATACCCAATTGACCTGGGAATATTTTTCATTGTCAATCGGAAATGGCAAGGCATTGATTCCTTCACACTGATATTTTTGTGAGTGGGTTGTTCCCATGAGACGGTGAAATGGGCTTGTCATTACGAGCATTGAAGTCGTGTCAGCAGGGAGAACATGTGCAAGTGTTGGCATGCGCATCTGCTGCTCTCCCGAACAGTGGTCTCCCGTAAATCCTAGGGAAGTACAGTTCAGCCTGGGAGATGTGTGTCTACACACTATGCGCGAGCATGGTGTGACAGTCAATCAATTTCATTCACCCATGAATTACGGGACGGCAAAACTCAGGAGCAGTGGTACGTTGTGGTAGGCATCTGGGCAATTTGAGTACGCAGTAAGCAAGATTCCCGGATCTACTACCTGGATCTCAATAAACCGGACCCAATGGGTCGGTTTATCAAGATTCCGGTGAATGGCTTAAGTAGAGATGGAGTTCGAAGAGCCCGGAATCCGTGAGCGGATCTGCTTGGCGCTCCTGTAAGCTTAGTGAAAACCGGCAGAGAAAAAAAGCTGAACTACAGAGCCAGTGTTTTGTCGGGGTGGTTATCTTATCCCGACTGGAGGAGACTGACAAATCCCAAAAGGAAAATGTTACGTAATGAAGCTTGGTCCTTCTCCTCCACCTGAGTCGGATAACTTTTTGTGCGAGGTAACCCGCCGAGTCTCAGTTACTGGTCCCTTCACAGTATCAAGTCAGTCATGGCCCGAAGTAAACGCCGAACAACGCGTGCAAGTGCTCAAAAATCTCGCGAACGCAGCCCACCATTGGAACCACTCTCACCGTTGTCGGCGAGGTCGTCTCTGACACCGGTACCTGTAATTGACGAGCCTACTCCACCAGAGCAACCAGAGCAAGTACCGGAAGAACCTCCTCTCGAGCAGGTACAGGAGATAGCTGTACAACAGCTATCTATAGCGTCAGAGGAAGACATCTGCCCGGCGTGTAAAGACCTGGCTGCAGATTTGCAGTCGACGGCCTCGAAGGAAAGCTGGATAAGATGTGATGCTTGTAAGAGTTGGTACCACTGGGTGTGTGCCGGGAACGGCACAGACGTCGATACGATCGACAAATGGCAAGTCTATGCTACAACTGCTGCGCAGAGTATCCGTTATAATGTGTGTGTGTGACGCATATGATAGGTACTGCAAGTCGTGCGTCCTCGAGAAACCTTCTCGGACGATCACGTTCAAACCCCCGGCCCGTAAATCTGCACGCAAACGTGTCCAGCCCGACTACGCCAACCTCAACGCGGGCGTAGAAGCCGACCCAAGCAGATGGCTACGCGTCATTCAGTCTAAGCCCATCAAAGATGATGAGTTTAGACGGATGCAAGGGTCGGACGTCGGTCTTGAGTGGCTGGAAAGCGACGAAAACGCAATGAAGGAGCCGATCGTTATCGAGAACCCGGAGGGGCTCGGGATGAAAATGCCAGATTCAAGCTTTACGGTGTCGGATGTTGCAACTACGGTGGGCCAGGAGACTCCGGTAGAGGTTATAGGTATGGTCACTTATCTGACGTACGCGGAAAGTCGATGCACTCCCTGCAGATGTTGCAACCCAGTCAAATTGTCCAGGATGGACCCTTGAGAAATGGGCAGAGTACTACAACAAGGAACCCTTGGCCAGAGATAAAGTGCGGAATGTCATTTCACTTGAAATTTCGGGGACGCCGCTTGCGGATCGCGTATTACCACCCCGAATAGTACGTGAATTGGATTGGGTGGATAAATTCTGGCCCAGTGCACGGAGAGGAAAGGGACAAGCGTATCCCAAAGTTCAGCTGTATTGCTTGATGGGTGTTGCGTCTGCCTGGACGGTAAGCCCTGATGTTTAGCTTTGAAGAACGTGGGTGTTGAATTCATGTAGGATTGGCATGTTGATTTTGCAGGTTCTTCAGTATATTACCATATTCTTAGAGGATGCAAGGCACATCTTTCCATTAAATGCCTCGCGTCACCCTTCCTGACTCGTTGGACACAGGTCTTTTATTTCATTCGTCCCACCGCTGCAAATCTAGCTGCTTATGAACGGTGGTCTGGGACTGAACTACAATCGAGCATATGGCTAGGTGATATGGTCGACGAGGTTGTCAAAGTGACGCTTTATCCAGGCAATACCATGATCATCCCCACTGGTTGGATACATGCCGTTGTGAGTTTGTTCTTTTGCATCGACTGCCGATTGTCACAACGAAGTTTCAGCACACACCCCTGGATTCACTTGTATTCGGGGGTAATTTTTTGCATTCATACAATGTTGGTACGCGTGAGTGTTTAACACATGATCCCGCGTTGCGAATAACCTTAGCATGGATGACAGAACTCAAGGTGATCGACATTGAGAAGGCGACGCGGGTTCCGAAAAAGTTCCGTTTTCCTTACTTTACCAGGTATCGTGATCTATCCTGTTTTGTCACTATATACATACTTACACTTGTCTATATTAGATTGTGCTGGTATGTGGCTGATAAATATCTTCGCGATCTCAAGGCTAGAGAAGAATTCTCTCCTCGGGTTCTGGATTCACTGGAGGCGCTAAGCTCGTTTCTTGTGTCAGAAGTGCGAACGATGGAACGAGGGAGCGAGACGGCTAAACGGGACGCAAAAGAACATGTTCCTACGGATAGAATCAAGGATGCGCCAGTGCTCGCTCGAGAGCTTAGATGGCGTGTCAGGTTAGCCGCGGGGACGACAAGTGATGACGAAGAGCTCGGAAGACCGGTCAAGAAGACGTTAGTGAACGGGAACGCGAATGCGAATGGTGTTAAGAGGAAGCGGACACCTGTTGACGTGCAGGAGACACCGTTGGCGAAGGTGCAGTTTAGAAATTTCCAGCCCAAGGGGTGGGATGTGGTGGAGGAACTGCCGAAAGAAGAGGAAACACAAAGCACGCAAGCGTGGTACCCAGAAGGGGAAGGATGGCAACAGCAATGGATAAGGTGGGAAGACGGAGCGCTGGATGGGGATGCAGGACGGCGGGCATCGGTGGAACGAAGGCGGGAGGTTACCATCAAGGTTCGGAAAATCGATGGAAGGCTGGAACGACAGCGGATTGAGCGGATGTTTGAGAAATGGGAATGGTCCGGGGTTTCTGGGGAGGGAATGGAGAAGGGGGGGGATGTAGAGATGAGACTAGCAGACGACGGGCCGCGTCAAGTGGACGTCGACGCGAACATGAGCGAGGAAAAGAAGGTCGAGGAGGAGAAAAAGGACTCAGACGATGCGATGTGATGTGATGCAGCAGTTACTGTATATACTACTTGCTTGACTTTGTGTAGCTTGTGGGAATTCATTCTTCTTCCCCACCATTCTCCTCCTACAAAAACAGGCCTTAACAGCGCTGTTCTCCACCGTGTCGAGTCTTGAACATTACCTGTTACCATGTCCGGTCTCGCCTACGATAATCCGGGGTACGACTCGGACAGATTAGGGCCTTTCTCACCAGGTCAGTCCGGTCCTGACCCTCACGCTCACGCCTTTCCTGGCGGTCCCCACCCCAATGGTCATCCAAACTGGACGCCCGCCTACGACGCTCGCAGCTCAGCAGACGGTCTCCATCAACCTCTGCGTAGGTCTCCCAACTCGCGTTTGACATGCCCTTTTGACCCTTGCTCTGCAGAAGCCACCTTCATGCGTCATCCAAACCGCTCCGTTCCTTCTTTATCTTCACGAGGTCCTTTGGAGTATGACGCCTCGCGCGAACACGCTTCATTCGTGCCGTCCATTCATCCTGATCCATCCGCTCTTGTAGATGGCATGAATGCCATGCGTATAAATGACCATCACTCTGGTGGATATAGTTATGACCCCATTCCCCGCGCGGGAACATCCATGTCCATGCAGAACACCTCACAAAGATCCTTTCCTCCCCTTCGACACGCCCGTACCCTAGCTACCCCTCCTAATGCAACACTCCCACTGTATCATTACAGGCAGGCAGACCCTCACTACCCAGTTGATGACACCGGTGTTATCCGTCACCAAGATCAAATTCAGCCCTATGCCGCTGATGACCTATCCCTGGCCAGGAGCGGGGAACCACCACAAGCTGGCGCAGATGACATCGTGAGCTTGTATAGCTATGATGATACAGCATCCCCCGTCAGTGCATATCCCTCCTCCGAACCATCCGCATCATTTTCTAGAAACCCATCCGTGCAATCGTACTACCCTCAAGGACGGTTCCAGCCCGGCTGGCAGGGTTCTCAACAGCCAAACTATGGGCCTGTTCCACCGCAACCCGGTGAGTATGACCATTTGTATGCTGCAGCCTCCAATGCCCTTGGTATGGGACCTCCCCCCCCACAACCACAAATGAACCCCTACCTCCCTCCCAATTCGTATGGTCCGTCTACTCTTCAGGCTAGCCAATCTATGCCTTACCTCCCACCTGGCGGTGTATACCACGCGGGACCTTCCATACCTCCGTCAGGGGCACCGACCCCACCATATGGATCCGCGCCCACCCTCCCACAAGGATTTGACGATCCCGAATTTGAGATGCGTCCATCTGGGGCCTCTCTCCGTCGGTCTGGCACCACGGCGTCTGTCGACCTTTCGACCCGTAAAACCAAGGCTGTGGATCTCACAGCTCCCCCATTTACCAAGGAATACATTGATCAATACCGTCATCGTATCAAAGCTGATCCAGATCCAGAAGCTCATTTCTTGTATGCCAAGTACTTGATCGAAGCTGCCAAAAAGATCGGAGCTGACGCAAAGGACCAGAGAGCTGTAAAGAGGTATCGGGATTTACTTATCCAAGAGTCCCTGAAGACAATCCGGAGGCTTGCGACACAAAATGAACCATATGACGAGGCTCAGTTCTTCCTCGCCAATTGCCACGGGACAGGAACGCTTGGCCTGCAGGTGGACCACGAACGGGCGTACCATTTATACCTGCAGGCTGCGAAACAAAACAATCCTGCAGCCGCGTACCGTGTCGCGGTTTGTAATGAGATCGGAGCGGGAACTCGGCGAGACCCAGCTCGGGCCGCCGCCTTTTATCGCAAAGCGGCCTCACTTGGAGACACAGCTGCAATGTACAAACTTGGAATGATCCTCTTGCTTGGTTCTTTAGGTGAACAAAAGAACCCCCGCGAGGCTATCAACTGGCTCAAGCGGGCTGCAGAACAAGCAGACGAGGAAAATCCACATGCGTTACACGAACTCGCCATGCTTCACGAGATGCCTACTTCTCAGTTTGTCGTTCACGACCCTGCATACGCAAAGCAACTCTATACCCAGGCAGCACATCTCGGATATATCCAGTCACAGTTTAAACTTGGGCAATGCTATGAATATGGCACTCTCACCTGTCCTGTGGACCCCAGGAGATCCATAGCGTGGTACACCAAAGCAGCGGAGAAGGGATATTCAGAGGCAGAGCTTGCGTTGAGCGGATGGTACCTCACGGGCAGTGAAGGGGTCCTCAAACAGAGTGACTCGGAGGCCTATTTGTGGGCGCGGAAGGCTGCAAATAAAGGATTGAGCAAGGCCGAGTATGCGGTGGGTTATTATGCAGAGGTTGGTATCGGTATCAAGCAAGATATGGAGTTTGCGAAACGGTGGTACATGCGAGCAGCAGGTATGTTTGATATACGGCTCGTTGCGCTTGTTTGACTGACAATATCACTCACAGCACAAGGCAACAAGCGTGCGATGAATCGACTAACAGAGATGAAACGGATGGGCAACAAACGATCGAATGTTGGAAGACCTACACGCCAGCAGGCAAAGGATGAGTGTGTCATCGTGTAGCACAGGAATCTGAACCAGACCAGACCAGACCAGACTTTCTTCTCTGTCCCGCATTAGCCGGGAGTTAATTTTTCATTCCATGTTTCTAAGTGTTGTCCATTCGTTGCTTTTGCATTCTTTTACCGTGCATTTGGATCGGCCTAGTTTTTAATTAATGTACTCGGATACCTCCTATCGTACGCTCAACCCACACATCGACGATGGCTGCAGCAGCGAAAGACGACGTTCGGATCTCGTCTCGCCATCCAATCCAGCCGCTGACTCTTTTCTCGCACAGATCTCGCTCCTCGAGCACCTAGACATCTCTCAGATAAATTGTCTCAACGAAAAGGACACCTTTGACCTTAAATCGATCTTCGCATCCAGGAAACCAAACACGTCGCCCAACGTCTACCTCGAAAGCAGCGCAGACGCACAATTGCTCCTGAGCATCCATGTAAACCGTCCTCCCATCTGTCCATACTAGACCTCATCCTACCCCAGTTCAACCAAGCCGTGCGTATCCGTACACTCGTCCTGCGCTCGTCTGTCGCGCCCGAACGTGGACCCAAGACGCTCAAGCTGCTCGTGAACAAGCCTGCGATCGACTTTCCGGACGTGGAGGACGCGAACGACGCCACGTTTGCGCAGGTGGTGACGTTGTGTCAGGAGGATGTCCGGGATGGACGACCGGTGTTTCTCAAGGTGGTGCGCTTCACGAAGGTGAACAGTCTGCATGTGTGTGTCGTGTTGTTGCGTGTGTGTGCCATTGGGTGGTGGGCGCCCGCTGATGTGGCCCCTAGATATTTGTCGAGTCGAATCAGAGCGAGGACAACGACGTCCAGACGCGGATCGATGCGATCGATGTGCTTGGCGTTGCGGTGGAGTATGTGTCTTGTCTTGTCTTTCTATTCGTCCGCGACCGACTCATCCGACGGCGCAGGGCGACAAAGAACTTGAGCGGACTCAGGCAAGAAGACAACTAATAGGCCCCGAGGACAATGTGCACACGTCGAATCATGTCTTTAGCGCGGTCGTACGTTCGTTATTAGCAAGCGTAGACCACAGATCCGTACGCCATACATCCATCAAGCCACCAACGACGCGTCTTACTTGCCGTCGATTTGCAGCCACATGTTCCACCTTCTTCTCGCCTCTTCGTCACCCTCAAAGACCCAGTTTACCTTGATTACTTCTGAGAACCCTTCGGTCACTTGCGGTGCTTCGTAGTTATCTCGAAAGCTAGTGAAGGCAAAGTAAGGAAGGAGATCTCTCTGAGTTTACAGTCAATCAACAAGCGAAAAGTAAGCGCGCGACACATTCTCACTCGTGTTCCATCGGAGAGGGGTTGGTTATATGCGCGGTACAGGTTGTTATGCCAGGCGAGATCCATCGATCCTTCAAAAAGAAAGCAACGCGCGGGTGCATCGACTTTCTTGGCAAGTTCTACATAAAACTTTCTCGTCGCGACGTCGCGATTGGTGTTATCTAATCGATCCTTCACCGTTCACAACCTGAGACGTGAGAGTGGACAAACGTACCAATCACACAGCTCTTGCCCGCCTTGAGACCCTCTTCGGTCGCCTTCAGGCACTTGGGTCTCGTTCCTAGGGTATCTTGGTTGATATGGACGTATCCGGCAGGCGCAAAGTGTTGATGGTAAAAGGACGACTTTCCGAGGCAAGGGAAGCCCGTCAAGAGAACGAGTTCGGGCTTCTGAGACGAAGGAGGAACAATCACCGCTGTTGGTGGAGACAAGCGCTCCGTCGCTAGCAACGCTCGGTATCAGTGTTTTCGAAAGGGGGTGAACGTGAAACTGCCGAGACTGACTCTGTGGGAGACTCGACACGTGGAATCCGGGGACCTTGTAGGGAGCTTGTGGAAGGCCAAGAAAATACTCCTGTCAGAATTCAAGACGGTTTTGCGTGAGACACGTCGGTGGTTAAATCAAGTGTGGGCTGACCTCGGGCGTATGGAATGGTATACCAATGTTCATCGCCCACTTGCGGTCCGTGGACGCAAAGTCGTCTGCCCGTCCCGCAGCGTCGCCAACAAAGAATGCAGCCTTCTTGTCTGTATCAAGGCATCACCATCTCCTGAGTTTGATGGCACGCAGGCGTAGCGAAGTCACAGAGCAGATGACTCACCAATGTCGACGCCCTGTTCTTTAAAGATCTGCTCGAGTTCATACCACATGCCAGGCATCGGTTTTCTATATCCGTCCTTGGCACAAGCAGCGAACAAGCGAAATGGCACGTCTGGTAGCTTTTCGGGCACATCAGCTATCAAGACGTTCATTGCACCAAGGGGGTCGCATACCGCACTCGCAATGAGAGACATCTTTTTCTTCCAAGCTTCAAGCTCTGCAGTTCTGAGAGCCTGATTAGAAATCAACACGACCGCGTACCTAGGGGGACGCGACCAAATTGCGACGGGAGCAGTGCGGAACGCGTGTAATCAATTGTGTGTGTGCATGACCGCTTTGCGGAGCGGGTACCTACCCCGCTTGATGTGCCTCCTTCAGCTTTGTGGGCACGGATGACCGCCACCACTCCCACTGCGACGGATTGGAGCCTTTGCCGCGTTTCATATAGCCTTTCCATTTGATGACGGTTCCATCCAGGTCGAACAGCGCGACCTTTGGGCAGGCGGGCGGATCTAGGTTGACACCATGCAGACATGTACGTTTGGGCCCGAGCGCAGGTTTGAGCCATTGAAATGGGAACGCGCTCGGTCTGGAAAAAAAGGGGTGGACTGATCGCGGTGGGTATGATGAGCAAAGAACGGCGACGGTGAACCTACTTTTCGCGCTTTTGTGAGCACTGCTGCCCGTAGACTCGACATCGGTGCTTTCTTGGAGCTGCGTGAAGTCGCGTTTCCTGTTGGTGTTAGGTACTGTGCCACGGTACATTCAGTGTGCACGTCCGTGACGACGAGCTAAACGTACATGTAGACTGGTTCGACGACCCAGGCTCAGTCATTTGTCTTGGTTGCAATGAACTAAAGACATAAAAACAACATAAATTTACGCGGGGAACTTTGATCTATCATTTACAACAATACATTCCCTTCCGCCGTTCCCTCCCGTCTATAGTTTCACTTGCACATCTAGTTATTTGGATTTTTCGCTCAAGAAGACGACACCGGGAAGGGCCTTGACACCCTCAGTATTGTAAATAGCTTGAACTAGAAAATACTCACCTTGCCCTCGAGTAACTCGAGACTCGCGCCACCACCAGTGCTGACATGGCTCAGCTCCTTCTCGGCTTCGTACTGTGCCGCAACAGTCGCAGTGTCACCTCCACCAATGATGACGGTGGAACCCTGCTTCTTGGCCTCGATGGCTGCGTCAAGCAGAGACTTGGAACCGCCTGCAAATGCAGGGAATTCAAATACACCAGGGGGTCTACAGGGCAAGGTTGTGGGATCTCGCACAAAGACATACAAGTCATCGCACGTACCCATTCCAAAGGATTGTCTTGGCCGACAAAACGGTCCCACGGAAGAGCTTGCGGCTCTCTGCGCCTGCATCGAGACCCATCCAGCCATCAGGGATGCCCTCCTTGAGAGTAGCCTTCCCGGTCTACATGAACGGGGTTAGCGACCGAGCGGTGACACTGAAGCAGCCCAGACCTGTGCGTCTTTGTCAAACTTGTCACCGGTGATAAAATCGATGGGGAAAACAAGCTTGACGCCGTTGTTCTTTGCCTTTTCGACAAGGGCTTCGACCTTTTCTGACCCATCCTTATCAAAAAGGGAGTTCCCAATCTTTTCCGATGTTGTGAGATGAGCGGCAGGAGAGCAGTGAAGTTTACGCACGGATGCTTTGTCGATGATTTTTGCAAAGGTGAAAGCCATGCCACCGCAGATGATGAGAGCGTTGACCTTGTCGAGCATGTTTTCGATAAGCTTGATCTTGTCGGACACTTTGGCACCGCCGAGGATTGCGAGGAAGGGGCGCTCAGGGCTCTCAAGAACCTTTGCAAAGTACTCAAGTTCCTTTTTCATGAGGAGACCTGCAGCCTTCTTGGGAAGGTCGATGCCGACCATACTAGCGTGAGCACGGTGTGCGGTACCAAAGGCATCATTGACGTAGAGATCGCCGAGCGCGGTGAGCTGCTTTTTGAATGTGTCTACGACGTCCTTTGGGACTTTGACCTTGTCTGGGCCTTTACCTTCTTCGGCGCCGTGGAAGCGGAGGTTCTCGAGGAGGATGATAGAACCGTCTTCCGCTCCATTGACAGCTTTTTCGACATCGGGGCCAATGCAGTCGTCTAGGAAGATGACGGTCTTGTTAGTCTTTTCAGAGAGTACGGCTGCGACGGGTTTGAGAGAGTCTTTCACTGAGCGCTTTCCATCTGGGCGCCCTAAGTGGGACATGAGGACGACGACCTTGGGTTCTAGGATCGGAAGTGAGAGGGGGAGAGAGAAGGGACGTGGTGGACGGATGTACTTCTATCAAGGACATAGTTAATGGTGGGGATGGCTGCGACGATACGCTGTGAACAGATCTGTGAGGGGGAGGACGAGGGATAGATGATCGGGTACGCACGGCAGGGTTTGTGATAACACGGCCTTTTGTGGGATCATCTTTCATGGGGACATTGAAGTCGACGCGGATGAGGACACGTTGGCCTTGGATGACACTAGCGAACTCGGGATCGTCGACGAAGAGCTTGTTCGCGAGAGACATGGTGGACGAGGAGGAGGAGGAGGTGATGGCGGTGGTGGGGCGACGGCTTAATACGGGATTAGATATGCGTGGGAACGAGACGACTCTTGATGGCGGACTCCAACTCGCTCGGACTCGACTTTGAGAAGGAGGGTGCGACGGAGGAGACAACGGCAGAACCGGAAGCAAAGCCAGACAAGAAGAAACCGTATGTGAACCCAGATCGCGTCAAGACGGGCGGTACACAGCGGGTCAGTGTCAGTGTTGTTGACGGCGGATTGCCCAGCTGACGGCGACACACAGGAGAAGCTCTCTGAGGAAGAACTCGCTGAGCTGATGCAGCGCATCAAGGAAAAGAACGAAAAGATAAAGCAGCGACGGCTGGTAAGTACACGAACGCGATTGCTACAGTGGTACTCATGCACGGACAGGATGTCAAGGCGGACGAAGACGCGTTCAAAAAGACGCAAGAGGCAGATCGTGTCAAGCAAGCACAGACACGCAAGGTGCAGGAGGGTGTCGACCGCGCACGCGAGCAGAATGCGCGTCGGAAGATGGAGAAGATGGGGAGTCGCGAATGGGACTCGGGGAAGGGCACAGACGAATGGAGACGCGGTGTGGGGGAGGAAGGGGGAGGACGGGGAGGACGAGGAGGACGAGGGGGAACGCGAGGACGGGGACGTGGACGTGGACAAGTACGAGGAGGAGAAGGGGGTGAGGATGACTAAGCAGATATCTCATCCATCTCTCTATGGCCCGTCTCGCCTCAAATCTGCCTCAGCTACAGAACTTGATAAAACGCGATCCGACAGCGTACAAGGAAGAATTTCTGCAGCAGTATAACCACTACGACAGCATTCGACAGTTATTTCTTATTAGCCCTGACGAAAATGCAACCCACCTCAGAGAACTCGTCTCGTTCATCGCACAAGTCGCCGTTTGCTACCCAAAAGAAACCGCAGACTTTCCGTCGCATCTGACCGCCTTTCTCTCCGCGCCAGTCACTCAGGACACTCGCAGAACCGTCGTGCAGAACCTCGTCATACTGCGCAATAAAAATGTCATCTCTTCCATCGAGTGCGTCCACTCGCTTTTTCTCTCTCCGTCGCTCTCATTCACAACAGTCTCCTCAAGTCCCTCTTCCCGTTGCTTCCCCGCACGTCCTCCTCACCCCTCCGGGCTTTTATCCGTAAAACTATTCTCTCCGATATTCGCACAGCAAATCAGCGCACAAAAAACCACAAGCTCAATCGCGCCGTCCAAGCTATGCTCTTTGCCATGGTAGAACGCGGCATGGACGCGCAAGTGCTTGGAGACAAGGGAAAACTCAGGGCAGCCACCGCATCTCCATCCAACGGCGAGGACGCCTTGTGGGCCGTCATCCTAGCAAAGGAGCTCTGGAGAAAACAGATATGGACAGATGCCAAGACCGTTGCCATCGTTGCCCTTGGCTGCTTCCATCCCGTCATCAAAGTGCAGTCTGCCTCCCTCCACTTTTTCCTTGGTAGTGACCAAGACTCGGAGGACAGCGACGACGAATCTGATCAGGTGAGTGTCTGTCTCTGACGATACTTCTGTGTATTCTCAATAGACGCAGGATGTGGACATCAAGGCACTCCATCACCGTCGCGAGATCAACAAGAAAACGCGCAGTGCCGACAAAAAACTCCAGAGGCAACTCAATGCTGCCAAAAAGGTACATCTGGAAAGCGGTCTTCCTGTCCCACTCACAACATGTATTGCTTACAGAAACAGAAGAAAGCCTCTAATTCTTTCACCCCAAACTTCCCTGCCCTCCAGCTCCTCAACGACCCCCAATCGTTTGCTGAGAAACTCTTTGACATCCTCAACCGTTACGACAAACGCTTTTCCCTCGACCACAAGATCCTCCTCATGCAGCTCATCTCCCGTGTTGTAGGCACTCACAAGCTTTTTGTTCTCCCCTTCTATACCTACATTATCAAATACCTTGCCTATCACCAGCTGCGCGTGCCCGCCATCCTCGTCGCGCTTGCCCAAAGTGTACACGATCTTACGCCCCCAGACGCGCTCACCCCCGTCATAAAAAAACTTGCCGCAGAGTTTGTCCATCCCGGCGTCGGTAGCGAAGTCATCGCCGCGGGGATCAATGCTATCCGAGAAGTCTGTCGTCGGCAGCCATGGGCCATCGAAGAAGATCTCCTCAGTGACCTGGTCGAGTACAGGAAGAGCAGAGACAAGGCCGTCACCGCCGCTGCACGGGGAATCCTGCAACTCTATCGAGAGGTCAACCCGGGGATGTTGAAGAGGCGGGAGAGGGTCAGGCTCCCTGTTTTTTCTTTCGTTTGTGACTCACACCCATGGTCGTCTAGGGCAAGGACGCCAGTATTGGGATGAGCAAGGGTCGACAACCGTTGCCGTTCGGGCACGCGACAGACGCAGCTGTGGACATTGAGGGACTTTCGGTATGTGTGCCTGTCATTCCTCACTCTGGGAAACCATACGATGGCCTTGGATAGCTTTTAGAAGATCATCTCAAGAAGCTGCGCGAAGAAGAGACAGGCGAGAAAGAAGAGGATGACGAAGCAGGTTGGGAAGGCTGGGATGTCGGGTCAGACTCGTCCGAATCGGATTCGGGAGGTTGGGTCGATGTTAGCTCTGACGGTGGAGATCTCCAAGTGTCAGATAGCGAGGATGAAAAGGAGGCATCTGCTGCCCCAACCAAAGACAAGATGGCAGACAGCAATGAGGCAGACGATAACACTGCACGGGATAATCAGATATCGACTTTGGCTACCAGCAAGGTAGATGCCACTCTCGTGTTGTTTACGACCGGTACTGAGATTGACGACAGATTCTGACGCCTGCCGACTTTGCTTTGCTCAGCGATCTCCGTATCAAAGCTGCAGAAAAGGCGGTCGAGAGTGGCGGCGGGCACAAAGCTAAACGCAAACTTGCCGCACTCGAGGCCGCCAGGAAGGCTGCTAGCGATGGTTTAGCAGATGCGTTTATCTCCGAGAATGACATTCTTGGTCCTCGCAAAAAGGCCAAGGCAGACTATGCAGAGCGTATCGCGTCCATCGAAAAAGGCCGTGAGGGCCGCGAAAAGTATGGCTCACTGAAGGGGAAGAAGAAGAAGGCGATGCCGAGTAGTTCGACGAATCGAGAAAAGGCGAGGAACAAACCAATCATGATGATACTTGGCAGCGGGGCTGTCAAGGGAAAGAAGAAGGCATCGCTGAGAGAAAAACAGCAGAAGTTGAGAGCACACATTGAGAGATCGAAAAAGGCCCGTCATTGATGCTCTGTCATCTTACACGTCTACTTGGCCTGGCTTGTGTCAGAGCCTAGAGGAGTCCTTCTTTGATACACTCTGCCACGTCGTACCCCAATGCAAAATGAAACAGCCTGGCGTCTACAATGAATCCCTGGTTGGATGTTCAGACATGTGCCTTTGGGAGCAAGAGCGCCCCACCACACCTTTTCGTCGTAATCTTTGAGGTCACAACATGAACTGTTTTGCAGAGCGAGTCAAGATGAGCCGAGCACACGCACCTCGTAACACACGTTTCAGCTGGGTCAGTTCGACCACCCTAACGATGATATGTTCACCCGGGTCTGGATTCGCGACCGGATGCTCGAGCTTGTCCTCGAGTTCAAATTTGACGACCACAAGTTTCATTTTTGTGGTAGTCATGCCTGTGAAGAAATGATGACAAGGTAAAGAGAGGAGCATTGGTTGACACCGATGTCCGGACGTGGGCGCACTGCGCACCTGGATCACAGGCGAGGGTGGGCGTGCACTCGATGACGTCCTGAAGCGCCGCCTTGTAGCCCGTCTCTTCCTCCAGCTCGCGGAGGGCTGCCACTTGTGCGTCTTCGTCGGGGCCACCGACGGTCGCCGCAGCGTTTACCAAACCTGTGAAAAGTCGTCTATAGGAGCGAGGAGTGGCAGAATGGGGAATGACGGACCGGCTGGAAACTCTGTCGGAGTGAGAGAGTATGAGATGGTAATGTGATTCAGGAGGGAAAGGGAAGAGGAGAAGCGGAAGAGAGGGCATGCCTATGACATGTTTATCGAGCGGAGGACGGTATTGCTCGAGGATGATGGTTGAGAGCGGGAAGGCGTTGGACTTGGACTTGAGGATGGCGAATATGGCAACGGCTGGTGGGGAGGGACAGGGGAGGGACGTTGGACGAGGTGAGCGGATGGAATGATGAGACGACAGACCGTCCTTTCCGGTGTGACCTGGTACGGGTTTGCGTTCGGCACACTCCCAGATGCGCTGGCGAGTGCAGTGGGGTTTAGGACGAGACCAAACAGCTCGAGGGCGAACCTTTCTGCCGTCCTGGTCTTGGTAGTGTATCCTGGTCAAGGCGATGAACCTGATTTGGGTCACTGTCAGCGACAGGTGCACGGGTGCGACGGGGACTCACTTTGAGTGGGCATTGTCGAGGGGCTCAGCTGAGAGGACTTTTGGAGGGGACATGGTGTGGAATCGAGACGGTAAAGAGAGTCGAGATCGGGCGAGTCTGGCAAAGATGGTTGTCATTGATGATATTGATTGATATTATTATTTTACTCTTTTCCTAGGACGTTCCTCATTTTCTCCCTCTGATGTCCGTTTAGCGCCCGCAGTCTCGATTATGCTCTCCGTCTCCTCCCCGACCCTTTCTGTACCCGCGACCAATCCGTGCCATCGTCCACCCTCCTCTGTCCCGAGTTCACACGTCCATATCGGTAAACTGACGCTCGTGCTCGTCTTGATGTGCAGACTCTGAATATTATCCCATCCACCCTTGACGTGACGGACGACGGCCGGGAGGGCAGTCATGAGATTCGCTTGCGCTTGTTTGGGCGTATGCGACAGCAACGCTATCTTCACCGACCTATCGAGGGCATGAGTTGCACATACACATGACCAGATCAGAGCACACACGTGCAAGTCCCTCTGTTTTGGTGCATGTAGGACGATTCGATGGCCCGCTCGAGTTCGCCCTTGAGATCTTTGCGTGTCAGACAAACGGGAATAGGTTGTCTAGCTCGACAGTTCAATGCACAAAAAAAACAGTCACTTCTGAACGTACTTTTTAGCTTCAAACCATTTAGAACCGAGCAATCGAGGCAAGAGGGGTACGACTCGTTCATCCGCGAGAAACATGGCGTTTTCCTTGAGCAAAAGGCGTCGAGCCTCGAACGCCTTGAATTTTCCCTTGAGTTTCTCCACTCCAACGACCCTCGATATAAACTTGACGTTGTGTTGTTCGAGAAGGTCTTTATACGTTCGCTGTGGATCTTTGGTGATCAAACACACGTTCGACGACCGTGGGTCAACCAACGGGTGTTTGAGAGGACTGGGTGGGCCATGAGCGGCCGCCATCCAGCGTGGTGAAGAGCGAACGTACATTCGAAACGGCTTCAGTCTGTGTTCTGGACGCATCGTCTTGACAGTGATCTGAAGCCATATGTGCTGCTCTTTTCCAGGCAAGAGCTCGGTCTCGGCGCGCTCTTCTTCGAGCTTGGTAGCGTATGCATGGAGTGTGTCAATGGCTCGTTTACACTGTTTAACAGACACCCGTTCGTCGATGAGCGCTAGCTCTGTCGGGGCCATCTTGTTTTTTTTCGGTTTTCAAGTACTGGAACGACCAGCGTGTTGTCTCATGTTTATGTTCGTACTACATGGGAATAGTGTACAGACGAGCACGTCCTCAGTCGTTGGGCAGCCTGTTCCGCGCTCAGATCACGTTGTGGTTCGGCCATGATCTCGTAGCTTGTCCGTTCTTAATCAGTCCATGTCCAGAAAATTCAACGGGATCACCTACCCAGCGAAAAACTTGCGCACCGTCGCACTTCTCAGCAACGGGGGTTCAAAATGAACATGCAAGTGTGCAACATCATCCGCATCCTCTACAAACACCCCGTCGACACACTTGGGCGGAACGGGGCGCTGATGAATGCCCATGGCATACGCAAAAGAGCAGGAAAAGAGGTTATCGTAGCGAATCGTAATCTGAGACATGATATCTGCAAACGCACGCCTTTCTTCCGCGTCGAGATGCGTTAGGGAAGGTATGTGTCTCTTGTATGGCAACACTGGTGCAGCGTCGTGAGCCCTCAAACACGCTGCGTCGGAACCATTCTCACCGAGCAATTCAAATGGCCAGTAGGCCCACCACGGAACCAGTGCAGCAAAATGATCGTTCTCGACCACGATGCGTTCTTTCGCGGTGCGCTCATAGGTGATGTACTCGCACAAGAGACACGGCTTGTTCTGGCACCCCTTGGGGCCATCGGTCGTCGCCGTCAAAGAGTCGGCATAATCACGCAGATTTCTCAGCTCCTTGGCCGGGGTAGCGGGAAGGACCGAGGTAGACCAGACTTGACTGTGGGGATGCGGGTTGGAACAACCCATCATCGCACCCTTGTTCTGATCTTCCGCTGATCAGCCTGTGTCGTCAAGGATGGAGGAACGACCTGCCTCAAAGATCTGGACGTATGCAATACCATCCTGAGTGCCCCGGCGTTGGTATATGTCCGTCCATTCTTCGATGATGGTGTAGATGTCATCCAGGCCGAGCGTAGGCAGGCTCAGGTCATGTCTCGGATGGAAACACACGACATCGCAGCTACCCTGGATCGGTTCAGCAGTCAACAACGGATGCGGAGCAGCTGGAGCAGCAGGTCCCGGTGGTGGGAGAATGGCAGCATAATCGTTCTCGAATACCATCGTCGCCTTGTAGTCCGGGTTGATCGACCCGTTTGCCCGTGTATTTCCTGGACAGAGATAACAATTCTCATCATACCGGGAGAGATTGGTCGGTGGGGCGGGTTCTGTCTGGCCAAGCCAAGGTCGCTTTGTACGGTGTGGAGAGACAAGAATGTGTGTGTTGCTGAGCGGGTTGTCTGCATACCCTGAGCGAGGCGCGAAAGACGGGTGAAGGAGTGACTTTGACTTACATCGCCTGTGGGGGTGCGTCGTTGGGTCGAACTGGTTTTGGTCTGCCATCACGCTCGACGTTGGTCCCAGACGGTCTTGATGACCTGTCGCACACACCGGTAGCAGTATTGACGGTCAACAGGCTTTATTCTGACATGTCTGATTCGTCAGAGAGGCGACGTCGCACACAACGTCCACCCTCGCCGCCAGTTTACAAGCTCGACGACGAGGACGACACGTACGAACCATACATCCCCGTCGCTCAACGGCGCGAAGCCAAACTCGCTAAACTCTCCGCGCTGTCGTCCACTTCCGACGCGCGGGCAAAGGCAAAGAAACAATTAGAGGAACTGCTCGAGAAGGAGGATGCGGAACGCGAAGAGGAAAAACTCAGGGAAAGGGCGCGGAAAGAGAGAACGCTCCTTCTCGAGGCCCAGGAGGTCCACTCTCGCAAGGCCGCAGAAGGTCAGTTTGTTCGCGTTCGTCCTTTTACTTCCCCTCATCTTTCACCTCTAGATGCGAAAAAGACAGAGGTAGAAAAGGCTGAAGAGGCCGACGCCGAAATACTCGCTGCAATAGCCAGCAGGAGGAAACTCGCCTCAGATCTAGAACTTGCAAAAGGTATACAATATTCGGAGTCGCTCAGGACTTCGTACGTATCCTGTCCCGCCCTCGATGCTTTATGCTAACCCTCGTCTCAGATGGAGACCTCCAAAGTATGTCCGTGAACGCACCGAAGAGCAGCATCGACGTCTACGGGAGAAGTACCACATCATCGTCGATGGTGAGGATATCCCACCTCCAATCGAGCACTTTGAAGTGAGTAGAATACCAGCGTTCTATCTCAAGGACTTCTCATAATGTTCCAGGATATGAAAATACCAGATGCAATGCTTCAGTTCCTCAAGTCCAAAAAAATCACCACCCCTACCCCCATCCAGCTTCAGGGCATTCCCACTGCGTAAGTGCCCCCTTTTCTTCGTACGACTCATCACACTCATGCTACATAGTTTCTCTGGCCGAGACATGATCGGGATTGCGTTCACAGGCTCCGGTAAAACCCTCGCTTTCTGCCTTCCCCTCATCATGCTTGCCCTTGAGGAAGAGGTCCGACTTCCCTTTGTCCGTGGCGAGGGTCCCGTTGGTGTCATCCTTTGTCCCTCGCGCGAACTCGCAACACAAACATACGAAAACATGCTCTCATGGACCGCTGCCATATCGAAAGATCGCAAATACCCTCCTCTAAACACGTTATTGTGTATAGGTGGCATATCCATGAGTGAACAGAGCCATGTCTTGAACAAGGGCCTCCATATCGTCGTGGCTACACCCGGGAGACTTATTGATATGCTGGAGAAGAAGAGGTTTGGGTTCGCAAACTGTAAATACCTGTGCATGGACGAGGCAGACCGCATGATCGATTTAGGATTCGAAGACGATGTCCGAAACATCATGAGCTTTTTCAAGGCGAGCTCTCGTTCTCGTTTAATTCCTGGCATGTTTCTGAACCGTTGCATTGCAGCGTCAACGCCAGACGTTGCTCTTCTCTGCTACCATGCCTCGGAAGATTCAAGACTTTGCGCAACAATCACTCGTCCGGCCCGTACTCGTCAACGTCGGCCGTGCAGGTGCTGCCAATTTGGACGTGCTGCAAGTCATCGAATACGTCAAGCAGGAAGCAAAGATGGTCTACCTCCTCGAATGTCTACAAAAGACAGCGCCGCCGGTGATCATCTTCAGCGAGAACAAGAACGAGGTCGATGGTATGTGTATCCCCTCGTTTTCCCCGCGCGCGTTTCATGTTTCATTTCTGGTGCAGATATACAGGAGTACCTCCTTCTCAAAGGTGTCGAAGCGGTCGCAATTCACGGCTCGAAAAGTACGACTGTCCATGCACGGTCTCTTCGTCCCGACTGATCCATTTGCTGTCCATAGCTCAAGAAGAACGTCAATACGCGATCAAGTCTTTCAAATCCGGCGCAAAAGACGTCATGGTTGCATCTGGGGTCGCTTCCAAAGGCCTCGACTTTAATGACATTCAGCATGTCATCATCTTTTCCATGCCAAAAGAGATCGAGGACTACGTGCACCAGATCGGGCGTACGGGTAGGAGCGGGAAAACAGGCATTGCGACGACGTTTGTGAACATGAGTACGCCAGAACAGACATTGCTGGATCTCAAGTACTTGTTGATGGAGGCAGGACAAAAGTGTTGTATTCCGCTGGTTCTTACGCATGATACTCACCGTATATGTAATGGACAGGGTCCCTCCGTTCTTGCAGACCATTCAAGACCCACGTGCAGCGCAAGGCGGGTCTCTCAAGGGATGCCCAGTTTGCGGGGGTAATGTGCTGCTCGCGTTCGACAGGGATGATATTCATGTTCTTCGTAGGTCTTGGACATGGCATCTCGAATTGCCCCAAACTCGAGGACGCACAACGACGGCAAATGGCGTCTCACAGGGCTGCACACGGCGATGGAGGTGGATATTAGCTTTCGTTCCCGTAGGGTTGTCGATTGTATTCTTTTGAATTGATCCTGTGTGTTATGTTACAATGCGTCCTAATACCTTTAAGCCCAGTATGATATTAAGCATGTCAACGGATAACGGTTTGCCGGACTAGTGCAATGCAATCCTCATTGACCCTTGACGACATCGAGGAATTCGTAGGCGAAAGAATGCCACTTGTTCTCTACGTCACTCTCATCCTCGTTATCCTGGAGGATCTGTTTAAAGGCGTGTTCGTCTATGATAGGTCCAGTTTGTCAGCCAACTCCGGCACGTAGCTGCCAAAAAGGTCACCACAACTCACCCTCTGGCGGGGCCAGTGCGATGATTTCCAAGGTATCATCATGCAAGATCTCTTCTGGGCGTTTCGTCCACCTCTCTGAGAGCTGTAATAGAAGAACAATTCATGTACTTGGCGGCGTACTAATTCAGAATACTTGCCGAGAGTCTCTTCTCTTGTAATCGTCTCAGCCTTACGGTAATCTGATCCTCTGATGTCATGGCGGGTGGGCCTCGCGGAGCCACCGCACAGTCTATCGCACCGGGTGTCCGCGACGTACTAGTCCGCGGAAACTTTGATGGCGCCGGCTCAAGCACAGCAGGATCGTCGATCGCATCTTTGAACAGTTCTGATCTGGAGTCATCGTCCGCATCTTCGATGTCCTCGTACAGACTCCGGTATGAAGCTGCTGGTCGAAAATCTGGCTCTTTGCCTTTCCCCCGCGGCGGCCGTCCAGGCCCCCTCTTTGCGGACATGTTAGCGTCTCCTTCCCTCTCTTTCCAGGACAACTCGAGCCGCTTGTTCCCGTTCAGGTAATCTGCAGCGGTGCCGCCAAGCTTGTCGCCATATCAACGTCAGTAGGCCAGACGAAAGAAGAGAAAAAATAAATCACCTGTATATATGTATTTGAGAAGCCGCTGCTACACGGAACCCTATACATCGCAATGGCTCCATCAGTGATGAGCTGGTTGAATAAACGTTCAACAGTGGGGTGGCCTAATGCTTTGCCAGAGGCATACAACGAAAGGCCCTTGTATGGTTTAACAGCCTTATTGTTCTTTCCCTTCCAGGTATCCTTGAGCTGACCTAGCGTCACACGGGTATTCACCGCGATCATGTCATTCAATAGCTGGATAATACTTGTCGCCTCTGCTGTAAAGTCACGGCGGACGAGCACACCGGGGCGGTGGCAGTTGTCACATTGATTATGGCAGTCGTCTGGCTTAAACTCCTCGTCAAAGTGTCGGAGAATTAGCGCACGTCGGCAGTCGGATTCATTAGAACAGTAAGCTACCACGGCTTGAAGTTTGCTGACCTGGCGTTCGATTTCAGAATTGGAAGGTTTGTCACGTGTAGAATCGTTAGGATTTCGGAGCATCTGTTCGATTTTGACAGCGTCGCTGTAAGCGTAGACTAACAGTGAAAGGCAGGAAGTATGTTAGTCCCCTGCGTATTTGGAGAAAATAAAAAAAAAAGTTTACAAAGGACGCAGTCAGAGGCCTTTTGATCACGACCAGCTCTACCAGTTTCTTGGTAATAACTGTGGGCGTCGTCATTCAACGTGCTAGCTTGGAAGGAGTGGTACGTACCCGTCCATGTCCTTCGATAATGTAGCATGTATGACAAATCGGACTAAGTAGAATGTCAAAGTCAGGTTCATCGTCCCATCAGGAACCAAAGAACTCACCATCTGGTTTGTCGATTCCCATGCCAAAGGCAATCTATCAAGACGTGAGTTGCACTGTCATACACTACAATTTATCATACATACGGTGGCCACTATTACCTTGCACCGACCGGACATCCAATCGTTCTGATTAAGTTTCCGTTCTTCATTGTTAACACCTGCGTGGTAATGCCTGGCCTCTATGTTCTCATCCCTGAGTTTCTGTGCCATTTCCTCAGTATCGGCCCTCGAAAGCACATAAATGATTCCAGTGTCATTTGGGTGTTGTGACTTAATAAATGTTGCTACAGAGTGCGCAAGATCTTTTTTCAAACTCGGTTTCTTGCGGACCGAATAGTGTAGATTGGGGCGATTAAAAGACTGAGCAAGACAGACGGGATCTCGCATTGTGAGACTGTGTTTGATATCTTCTATCGCATCCTTGTTCGCGCTACCGGTGAGCGCCATAATGGGAACGTCGGGCCAATTCTTGCGGAGAACGTTCAGTCCTGCGTACTTTGTGCCCAAATCAGGATCCCATCTTTGGGGCGGTCAGTAGAAGTGACAAGAGACTCTACACCTACAGAGGCGCGGAAATCTCTTCCCCAGCTTCCGATGACATGTGCCTCGTCAATGACGAATCTTGCCAGCTGCTTCTCCTCGTATAATTGACTCACGACGTCTTTAAGAGAGTCGCTTTTCTGCAATCTTTCTGGAGTAGTGTAAACTAGCTTTGGCTTTTCCCCAGCGTTGCTTCTCATCATAGACATCACCTGCCGGACTTCATTTTCCTCCGCGGCGCTCGTGAGGGGGAAAGCAGGGACGCCCTTCTTGCGTAGGGATGCAACTTGGTCGGTAATGAGAGAGATAAGTGGAGATATTACAAATGTCGTTCCCTGAGTTTTTCCAGTGATACAGAGAGCAGGAAGTTGGAAACAGAGTGATTTCCCGCCGCCAGTGGGAGCGAGATAGAAAACGTCTTTGGCGTCCAATGTGGCAACAATGCATTCTAGCTGGTTGGTGCGGAAGGAGGACAGCTTGAATATGTTCTTGAGAGTAGAAATGACTTCTTTGTAGTATGGTGAAGAAGTGTGGTCGATCCTTCCGCTGAATACGGTGGGAGTGACTGAAGCAGAACTCGTTGGAGCAGGCATGGACGAGGTGGTATTTGATGAGCGAGGGGCATCAGCTTTGTCTGTGTCAAGGAGAATCAAGTCATCTGGAATCGGGTCAAACTTGTCGTAATATCCATCATCATTATCATTAACAAGAGTCGTGGATTTATCGGATTTTTGCGAGTTTTTCTGTGAAGTGCCTGGGAGGTCAATTGTCATCAGCGTGTCCTGGATCAAGCCAAAAGCGTGATCGAGGGTGGTATCGCAAGTGGGGGTACCAAGAGAGAATGTGGCAG